>ML014165.1:0-112277 GCA_003615045.1 Caulochytrium protostelioides | reverse complement strand
GCCGCCGCCGCCGCCGCCGCCGCCGCCGCCGCCGCCGTCGCCGCCGTCGCCGCCGCCCGCCGCCCGCCGCCCGCCGCGGCGCTTGGCTCAAGAGAGCGGCGCAGCCTGGCCTTGCGGCCTCCCGCAAGGGTGGAAGACGCGGCCATCACGCCGCTACCCTCGAACCCCCGCCATTGGCATCCAGCTTCGGCAAGGGTCATCCCGCAACACCCCATCAGATCCCGACGGAAGCCTGTTCATGTTTCATAAGTATCACGCCGACGGAAGCAACCACGCAACCACGCGGCCCGCCGTCGGTCCATGTCGCCACGCCTCTCTAGCCCATGGGGTCCACCAGCAGGTAGAGGGTGAGCTTGTGGTAGAACGCGGGCCAGAAGGCCCGCCACAGACTCGTGAAGCCCGTCCACTTGCCCGGCGGCGTCGTGCTGCGGTCGCGGTCGCGGTCGCGGGGACGGTCGCGGGGCAGGCCCGAACGACCGCCGCCGCCATGCACATAGCTGCCACCCGCAGGGCCGCCGATCGCCGACGCCGCATACTCGCTGGCGGGGTAGCCTGCCTGTCCGCTCGCAAACGCCAGCATCGTGTCGGCCATCGCATCGGCCACGTGGCGGGGGCCGAGGCTGCCGCTCGGCGGCGGCGCGCCCGACGGCAGCCACCATGGTGCGTACTGGCCCGTCCCGCCGGCGCCGCCGCCGCTCGGCAGGGTCGCGGGCCCACCCCCACCACCAGCGGCGGCGCCGGCCGACGGCGCCGTCGCGGGCATACTGGGAGAGGCGCCGAGGGTCTGGGTCGGCGACGTCGAGCTCAGGCCCGTCTCGGCCGCGCCGACCGTCGAACCGGGCCCCGACCCGCCGGCGCCGGCGCCGGCGCCGGCGCCGGTCCCGAAGCCCGCGCTGCGGGCGGAGCGGCCGCCGTAGCCAAGGCCGATGGGCCCGCCCCGGCTCGAGGGATACAGCCGCTCGGCGTGGCCCTCGTCGCGGATGACCCAGCGCCAGACGTCGAACACGCCCGTGTACCACCGCGGCGAGGTGGCGACGCAGTTGCGGGCGGCGTCAATGCAGTTCAGCGGCGGCGGGACCGAGGGCACGCCGCCGCCGGTGCCGCCACCGACGGCGGAGGCCGGGCCGCCCGGCGCCAGCGCCGCCACCGCGGACGGCAGATGGCGCGTGAGCAGGAGCGAGGGGCGGCTGCCGTCGCCGCCGCCGCCACCGCTGGTGATGGTGGCAGCGCCCATGCCGGGGGCGCCGTTGCTCGAGGACGCCGAGGTCCAGCGGCGCGGGCGGCGGCGGGAGAGCGGCTTGATGCGCTGGGTCTGGAGGCGCATGCGCGCGAGCGCCAGCGGGCAGGTGACGAAGGTCTCGACGGCGATGGCGACGACCTGCGCGACGCGGTAGAGCCAGGGCGTGAACTCCTCGTCGAGGGCGAGCACATGGAGGATGACGTGGGCGGCCGCGGCGCGGAGGGCGGCCGTCGTCGCATGCAGCACGAGGGACGGCAGCAGGTGCCGCGGCGTCCACCACGCGAGCACCGACGCGCGGCCAGAGCCCCCGGCGCCCGTGGCGTCCGGTTCAGACCGCAGCGCCATCAGCGCGTCCACGGGGCCCCAGTACATCTTGTACCCGGCAACGCTGCTCTGCGCAATGAGCCGCGTGCGGACCCACTCGAGCGGCGACAGGAGCGTCCGCACGATCGCCTCGGCCGCGGCGTCCGTGGCGGGATGCGTTTCGGCAAGCACGCCGAAGCACTCGTTGAGGGCCTCGGCCGCCGCCGGCTGCAGCGCCGCGGTCGACTGGAACCACAGCCACTGCGTGAAGTGGCCCTTCACGAGGCCGAGCGCGCCTTCCTGCGCCGAGTCGCTCACCTGCCGGACCGACTCCCAGACGCCGAGGTGGAATGGCTCCAGGTGCAACGGGCCGTCGCAGGCCTGGTGCAGCGGGTCCAGGTACCGCCGCGTCGTGCGGCGGCGCGCATGCAGGTGGCGCCGACGGCGGCCGCTGTCGTCATACGCATCCGGCTCGCCGGATCCGTACCCGCCGCCGTCCCCCTCATACCGGTCGTCAGCGCCGGCGCGCTCGCGATCTCTGCTGCGGAAGCCCGCCTCGTCGCCGGAGCCCCCGGGCTCGCCGCGCGCCGCGTCGTCGTCGTCGGCGTCATCGTCAGCGTCGGCGCCCCGGCCGTCGCCAAGGCCGCCGTAGCCGTCAACCCCGAAGCCGTCGCCGTCGCCGTCGCCGTCGAGGCCGCCGCGGTCGTCGCGGTCGCGGTCGCGGTCGTCGCGGTCCGCCAGCTGCGCGGCCACGGCCGACGCGCTGTCGGAGATGAACGGGATGTGCTCGTCCTGCTCCTCGATCGCCGCACGGTAGGGCGACAGGCCGTGCGGGGGCAGGTAACCCGGGCCGCCGCCGCCGGGGGCGTAGCCGCCGCGGGTGGGCGGCGAGGTGCCGTAGAGGCCCCCGGCGTGCGAGCCGCCGGACGTCGCCCAGACGCCGGTGCCGCTGACGAGCGAGCCCGACGAGCCCTGGTAGGGCATCATGCTGTGGGCTGAGGGCACGCGCGAGACGCTGTCGTGGGGGTCGATGCTGCCGCCGCCGTCGCCCGGTGCCGCCGGATGCACGGGACTCCCGCTCCGCCGGTATGGCGACGGCCGATGGGACTGCGAGGCCCCCAGCGGCTGCGTCACGGAGCGCCGCGGGCGGGAGGCCGTCGAGCGCCGCGTATACTGGATGGCCTGGAGGGTCTCGACGACGCAGAGGGGCTGGGTGAGGAGGGCGAGGCCGTAGCCGAGGGTGAGGTGGGCGGCGGTCTCGGTGTGCTCGCGCCAAGGCATGTGGGCGAAGCGGGGCGGGGTGGACCACGCGGCGGCCGCGCCGGCGCCCGCGCCGCTGGCTGCGAGCGCGTACCCGTGGTGGGCATCGCGCGGGTCGTCGCGTGCACTGGCATGCGTAAAGAACTTGGTCGGGTCGATGCGATCCGCCAGGAAGCCGAGCAGCGACGCCGCCATCGCTACCTCTGTCTTTCGCCGCAACGGCGATCCGGTCGATGAGCCGATCCCGTCCCGAGCCGCCCGGGTCTCGGGTATGAACAGCACCGCGCTCGACGCGTGGGCCTCTACGACCGGCCGGTCAAGCGGCAGCTACGAGCAATGACGTTGGCGATGGTTGCCGGCGGCGAGGAGTCGACCGCGGAGTTTGGGAGGCACGCGATACGGCGAGGAGCAGGGAAGCCGGTGCCGAAGGGATCCTGCGTGCGGGACCGAGCGGCGAGGATCGTCTACGGCGCTTGTGCCGAGCCGACGACGCGTGGTAGCGCCATGAGACGGAGACCGGAGGCGATGAGGTTGTAGCGATGTGCGGTGGTGCGATGCGCGCCTGAAGGGCCTATCGAGGCGACCGAACAGCGACAAAGGGGCCATCGCCGCCGGGCTCCGTTGACGGCTCGGTCGGCCCGAGGGGGCGTGGCCCCTCAGGAGGCCGGCTCGCGTTGACATGCGCAGGCTTCGCCCCTCATCGGTCGCGTGGCGCGGCTTACGAGCCCGCCGCGCGGCCGATCCAGAGAGCTTCTTGACGCGCTGTCGACATGGCAATGACGCGACGCTCGGCTTCACTGGCCGTGGCCTATCACGAGCACCCATCGTGATCGCGATGACCGCCTGATACATCTCTCGTGCTTGGACATGGCCGTCACCACGAGGCATGGCTGGAGGACCCTGTGTTGGCTATGATAGAAACAATGTCGGACCCTCCCACTTCGGAACGGCCTTGGTTCCTCATGCTGGCGTGATCCCGTGATCCCCACGGTCACGTATCACGCGCTCGGCGATCGTCTCGCTCATTGCTCATCACTCATTGCGCATGAGCACGGCCATCGCTCTGACGACGCGGCTCGCGAGCCGCAAGCGCGTCGGCCCTGCTGGCTTGGGAGGCCCCGCGGGCGATGGCGACGGACCTCACGTGGTCGCTGACTTGCGGCGGCGGCGGCGGCGACGGCCGTGCTGTGGAGCCCAGCGGACCGGTCCTCCTGGCGACCACCCAACAACGAAAAGAAAGGCGCAGGAAGGGGGAAGCGGGGACGTCAGGTGAGCACGACGCGTGGCTTGACGCGCCTCGACGGGTCGGGAAAGCGCTGCGCTGCGCCATCCGCGGGCGGCGGGCGTTGAAACTGCCATGTGATGCGCGTATCACATCTCGCACGAGCGTTGCCGACGTGGCCGGGCCTGCGGCCGAGGGGAGGCGCGGGAGGCCGCGGGAGGCCGCGGGAGGCCGGAGGCGCGGGAGGCCGGCAGCGTCGGAGGCGGCTGCTTGAAACGGCGACGGCCGGACGTCCCTGCGAAGCCGCTGTACGGCGTCGACGGCGCTCAGCGACGCTCAGCGACGCTCACGGCGCCAACACATGCGGCGGCGAGCTGGCGGGCGGGCCACCGCCCGTCGTCGCGCGTGAGGCGAGGCCTGATGACGGCCGGGCCGCCGGTGGCCACGGCGCCGCGACGGGCACACAGCCCGACGGCCGGCCGATGGACCCATGCTTCCAGCGGGGCGGGCCCGGGCCCGGGCCCGGGCATGGCATGGCATGGCATGACGTGGCATCCTTATAAAACGGACGAGACCCAGGCGACCCAAACGGTGATGCCATCATTCGACGCTCACGGCCGTCGCCATACCGTGCAGCGATCACGATGGTCTGACGTCGGTGGCCGACGACGGCGGATGCGGATGCGGGCTCCAATAAAAACTCAGACCGATCTCTCATTCTCCGTCTGGCATCCTCGCTTCCACCCATTCAGGCTTTCAGCGGGTGGTTAACGTGATCCCGATTCCGCCCTAGAAACGTCAAAGACCACTGCTTTTCTCATCGATCCAGATCCGCTCGCAAGATGACTGTGATCACGCCCTCGTCGGCCGGGTCCGCCGTGGACCACCCGCCCAAGCTCACGTCGCTGCCGGGCCTCCGAACCGGCGCGGGCGCCGGCGACGAGCATGCAAAGCCGGCAACGGCGTCGCTGACGCCGGCCATCGTGGCGCCCATGGCCCACGCGCCGTCCAACGCCGCGTTCTATGCGCTGGAGACGTACCAAGAGACCACGGCGTTCCTGCGCCAGCGACTGCCGGCGGCGCTGCAGTGCCCGCAGTTCGGCATCGTCTGCGGGTCGGGTCTCGGCGGCCTGGTGGACGAGCTCGACCCGGCGACGACGGTGACGTTCGACTACAAGGACATCCCGCACTTCGCGGTCAGCACCGTCCAGGGCCACAAGGGCCAGCTGGTCTTCGGGATGCTCGGCGACAAGCCGACCGTGTGCATGGTCGGCCGCCACCACATGTATGAGGGCCACGCGCTCATCCGCACCGTGTTTCCGATCCGCGTCATGAAGCTGCTCGGCGTCAGTGTGCTCATTGTCTCGAACGCCGCCGGCGGCCTCAACCGCGCATTCCGCGTCGGGGACATCATGATTCTCGCCGATCACATCAACGTGCCGGGCATGGGCGGCGCCAACCCGCTTGTTGGGCCCAACCTCACTGCGTTCGGCCCGCGCTTTCCGCCGGTCTCCCACGCCTACGACTTCGATCTGCGCATCGCGGCCGTCAAGGCCGCCCGCGCCGCCGGCATCGACCCCGGCGTGGTCCACGAGGGCGTCTACTGCATGGTCCAGGGGCCCTCCTACGAGACGCGCGCCGAGGCGCGCTGGCTGCTCTCGATGGGCGGCGACGCCGTCGGCATGAGCACCGTGCCCGAGGTCATCATCGCCAAGCATGCCGGCATGCGCGTTCTCGGCGTCAGCCTCATCACCAACGTGGTCGCCGTTGGCCGCGGACGCAGCGCCATCGCCGCCGCGATCGACGGCGCGGTCGAAGGCGCCCATGCGGTCCAGGACGACGAGCTGCTGCTCGCGACCCACGAAGAAGTCCTGGCGAGTGTCCAGCTGCGCGGCCGCGAGATCCAGGCGCTCGTCCGGCATCTGGTCGTGAACTGCGAGGCCCAGAAGGACGTGGCCGCCGCCACGGCGCCCTAAGCCCGGGCGTCCGTGTCGTGGCATCGTTATGTGTACCCTAGATGTAGATAGCTGCTGATTCCTGCTCGCCACGCGATCGCTGCGTCGTCAAAGAAAAAATAGGGATCGGCCCCCGGCTGAGCCACCCGCCGTTGGCCGTGCCTGGCGGCCCTGCGCGGTCCCCCTCTCTCGGCAGGATCCGCCGTGCGCGGCCGCTGTGGCTGAGCATCGGTGGCACCGGACCCGGCGACGGCGGCCGCAGCCTCGGGCCGTGTGGCGTGGGGCGGCGGCACCCTCGGTCGGAGGGCGTGTGCGGCGGAGATAGCGCCACGGGCCCTGGCACCGGCACCGGCACCGGCACCCCGCATCCCCGCATCCCCTCGGCCGCAGTGGTGGTCGTGGCAGGCCCGCGGCGTTCGCCATCGGCGTCGGCGATGCGATGGGCGACGGTCGCTAGCACGGTATGAAGCCGCCTATCCGGCGGCTCGGCATCGAGCGCAGGCCGGTCCACGTGCGCCAGGGCGTCCGATGCTCGCGGGCGTCTCAAGAAACGGAAGGCGAGCGGAGATGCTCAGGCGAGCGGAGTTTTGGCCGCACAAGCCTCAGCTGTCGGCCCGTGCACGGCGATTCCCGCATCGCACCGCACCGCTACACGACGCCGATACTGACGACTCCCCACCGTTTCGCTTGCTCGTCGCTTCCTGTGTATTGCGAGACGCAGGACGGATACTGCGTGCTCACGACCCAGACGAACGACATTGTGGTCTTCGAGAGAGCTTAGAGAGAGACTCTCCCGACGCCTCTTTGCGTTCCTCGCGTCGCCACCGCGCCTTCATTGCATACCAGCGACACCATCCGCTGCTGTGGGACCAACCGCCCGTCCTTCTGCGATCCCGTCGATCCTTTTTCTTTCTTCCCGAACCCTGCGTTTCGGTCGCGTGTGGAAGACCAGCGCTGCAGTCTCGTTTCTGCTACGGCGTCACACGACATTCCGCGTCCGCACTCCCCGGGCTTGCCCGTCGCGCTCCGCGCCGTCCTGACGATGCCCAGCGCCACGACGCGCAAGGACGCTGTCATGGCGGACACCGACGCCGCCGCGCCGCCGACGGCGGCCAAGCCGGCGTTTGTCTCGAAGCTTTCCCTTGACGGCGCCGCCACTGCCGCCGCCCCGGCGCCCTTCTCGCGCTCCCAACCGGCAGCCGCCGCCACGGCGAGTGCCTCGCCGGCCGTGTTCCCCCGCGGCCGCAGCACAGGTCTGACGGCGCTCGAGAACCGGACGATCAAGACCATCGCGGTTGCCAAAGCGCTGTTCAGCGAGAGCGACGCCGCCCAAGCGGCGAGCGCGCATGCGGACGGCGCCAGCGACGACGGCCACGACGATCTGCCCGAGATTGCGAAGCGCGCCGCGAAGCGCGCCAAGGTGCAGCTGCCCGCGAGCCACGTGCTGGACCGCGGCGGCAAGAAGGCCAAGCCGTCCGCCGCCACGTCGCAGGACCGGCTCGAGTACCGTATGGTCACGGTCGGCACGCAGTTCCTCGCGACCGTGCAGCGCGTCACCAAGATGCAGGCGATCGTGGACCTCCCGCGCCACATGACGGCCGTCCTGCCCATCACCGAGATCAGCACCGCTGTCACGGCCGCCGTCGAGCGCGCGGCCGGTGGCGACGACGACGCCGACGACGACGAGGAGGCTGCGATGGACCTCGACGTCGAGATCCCGGACGTCGCGGACTATGTTGCCGCAGGCGAGACGGTGCTAGTGTCGGTTGTCCACGTGGACGAGGAGGCCGCCAAGTCGTCCAAGAAAGCCAAAAAGGTGGCGCCGCGCGCTGAAGTCTCCATCCGCCCCGATATCGTCAACCGCCACTTGTCGGGGATGACGCTGCTGCCCGGTTTTGCCATGATGGCGTCCGTGGCGTCCGTGGAGGACCACGGCTACCTGATGGACCTCGGCTTCACGACGCCGAGCGGCGAGAACGTTCGCGGCTTTGTGGCCGCCAACGTCGAGGCCGGCGCCACGTGGCCGGTCGGCAAGACGCTGCTCGTCCACACGACGCAGCCCGCGTCGAACCCGGCGCTGCTCACGCTCGCCGCGGGGCTGCCCATGACGCCGTACAACGACGCCGAAATCCACGTCAAAGCCATCCAGCCGGGTCTGCTGATCCCCGCCGTCGTCTCGGAGCCCGTGTCCGACGACCAGCCCTACGCGGCCGCCATGGTGCTCGGCTCGCTGCGCGTCGCTATCGACGTCTCCCAGATTCCGGTCGGCACCACGCTCACGACCGGCGCGCAGCTACCCGTCCGCCTCATCGCGATTCACGAGGGGCTCCGCGCGCAGGCCTCCGTGCTCCCGCACTGGGTTGATGCGGACGCCGCCGCCGCCAGCGCCGCCGTCCAGCAGGCCATCCCGACATCCTCCTTCGTCCGCGGCGTGATTACCTCCCTGTCGCCCGACAGCGGTCTCGCGATGCTCGTGGAGCCCGAGGCTGCCACCGACGGAGCGGCCGCTACAGCGGCCGACGACGCGGCCTTCGCCGCCGCGGCGCTCGCCGACCCGTCGCGCTACGCCGCGGGCTCGGTCAAGGTCGTCCACATCGCCGACGAGAAGCTGCCCGAGGCCCGCATCGCGGCTCTCTTCCATGTCGGCCAGGTCGTCCGCGCTCGCGTGCTGGGCTATGCGGCGTGCGACCGCCACTACGCGCTCTCGACGCAGCCGTCCGTGCTGGCGCAGTCGTGCCTCGTGGCTAAGGACGTCGCCGTCGGCGCCGTGTTCCGCGCCACGACCGTCACCGCTGTTGCGGCCGCGGGCATCACAGTCCAGCTCTCCGACCGCGTCACCGCCTTCGTGCCGCGCTCGCAGTGCTCGGACACAGGCGTCGACCCGTCCCGCCTCTTTACCGTCGGCAAAAAGAACGTCACCGTCCGGATCCTGCAGCACCTCCCCGGCGAGGGCCTCATCGCGACCGTCCGCCCCGGGCTCGTCAAAGCCACCGGCGCCGTGCTCACCGACCCGTCGGAGTTTGCTCCGCACCTGATCGTGACGGGCTTCGTCAGCGCCGTCAAGGACAACTTCTTCCTGGTCGAGTTCTACAACCGTTGCAACGCCTGCGTCGGCCGCCTCGACACGCCGCTCAGCCAGCCGCTTGACGGCGAGCTGCTGCCCCTCGACACGAAGTACCGCCGCGGCCAGATCATCACCGTGCGCCTCAAATCCCGCAAGGGCGACAAGCTCTTTGCCACCGTCGACCTCACCGTGCCCGCCGGCGCCGCCGCGGCCGCCAAGCGCCGCGCCACCGAGGGCGGGAGCGACGCGCCGCCGTGCAACGCCGGCCGCGTTCACTACAACCCGGAGACGGCCGAGGTCGCCGTCGAGGAGGCGAAGCAGCGCGCCGCGGACCTCGCGCAGGCTGAGCACGTCGCCGTCGGCACCGCCGTCACGGCCACGGTGGTCTGTCTGACGCGCGGCGGCGTCTACGCCACGTTTGACTACGTGAAGGGCGCCGCGACGCAGTCGGCGCTCGGATTCCTCACGGTCGCGCACCTCGCGGACCACCCGGCGGACGCGCGCCGCCTGCACGACCGCCTCGCCGTCGGCTCGACCCTTGCTGCGGCCGTGTTCACAGTCGCCAAGGACGCCGCGGCGCCCGCCAAGGACGCTGCCCGCGTCATGCTGACCGCCCGGCCGCTGCTGCTGCGCCTCCCGACGCCGGCGCCGCTCACGAGCCTTGCGCAGATGAAGGAGGGCGACGAGGTGCCGGCGGTGCTGACGACGATCGAGGCCAAGTACGTGCTGTTCCGCACGTACAACGACGTCGGCGGCATCGTGCTGCTCTCGGGCATGGCCGACGAGTTTGTCTCGAACCCGGCGGCGCGCTTCGTCCGCGGCCAGAGCGTCGTCGTGCGGCTCGTCAACGTGGACGCTGCCGGCCACCGCCTCGAGGGCGCCCTGAAGGACTCGATGGCCGTGCTTAACGGCCGCGCCGAAGCCATCTACTTGGGCGGCCGTCTCGAGACCGCGTGCGCCGTCCGCACCCAGCGCGAGGCGACCCTTGTGGCCGCGTACCCGGTCGGCAAGCGCGTCGAGACCGTCCTCGACGGCCGCGCCGAGCATGGCTACACGGGCTCCCTCACGAAGAGCATTAAGTCGTTGCTGGTGACGACCGCCGAGCACGCGGCTGGCGACGCCGTCGCCGCGACCGTCGTTGACGTCGACGCCGCCCGCGGCTGCGTGATCTGTGTGCCCGTGCCTGCCGCCGCCGCCAAGCCGCGCCGTGCCGCCGCCAAGCCCCTCCCGCTCGAGCCCGACGCCCTCGTTTCGAGCCGAGTCGTCCATATCGCCGACGAGTACCTCGTGGTCGCCGTCGAGCGTCCCGCTAAGTCCAGCACGCCGCCGCCGCCGACGTACGCTAAGCTCGCAATTGCCCGCTTCCCGGCCGTGAGCGCCCTCAAGACCCGCTTCCGCCTGGACCAGGTGATTCCGGCGCGCGTCGTCGAAGTCGACGGACCGAGCGGCGCGCCGCTGCTCGTGCGTCACCGCATGGACGGCAGCGCCGACGGCGTCTCGGCCGAGGCCGACCTGCTCGCCCGCCGCAAGGACCCGATCAACGCGATCGACGCCGCCGTCAAGACGTGGGACGACCTCGCGCCCGGCTGCACGATCGACGTCGCCGTGCGCGCCGTGCGCCCGAGCGCCCTGATGGTCCGTGTCGCCGACAACGTTCTCGGCTACATCTCGGGCTCGCAGGTCCGCGAGATCACCGACACTGAGGCCGCCAGCCAGACCGACGCGCCCTGCACCGACGCGGTGCGTCCCTTTGTCCAGCGCGGCGCTTTCCGCCCGAAGCAGATCCTCCGCGCCACCGTCGTGGGCTACCGCCACGTGCGCACCCACCAGACGCTCGCCCTCTCGCACAAGCAGGGCATGATGGTGCTTGACCTGACGCTCAAGCCGAGCCTCACCGAGACGATGCAGGACCCCGCCGTCGGCACGGGCATGATCATCTCGGTCGCCGAGAACCGTCTGCTCGTCACGATGGATGATGCCAAGCACACGACGGGCGCGGTGTGCCTCTTCGATGCCACGCGCCACGTGGACGCCCTCAAGGATCTGCACACCTTTTTCCAGGTCGGCCAGCTCGTCCGCTACTACAAGAAAGACATGGAGGCGGCCGACGACGTCTTTGCCGATGCGGTCGAAGATCCCTCGACCGCAGCCGTAACTGCTGCAGGCAAGAACGGCGGGGACGCCGCCGCGACGGGGGCATCGAAGCTGCCGAAGCTGTCGCTGCTGCCGCCGACGGTGGCGAGCGACGGTCACGCGACGTTCGATGTCGAGCTCAAGATGGGCACCACGGTGCTCGGCTGCATCAGCAAGGTCTCAAAGGCCAGTCTGCTGGTGACGCTGCCCGGCGGCATGACGGGCACGGTCTCGTGGTACCACCTCGGCGACACGCTCAACCTCGAGCGCCCGACGAAGGGCTTCGCAGTCCACCACGTGATGCACTTCTATGTGCTCTCGGTACACACGAATGCCAAGGGCGAGACGCTCGCCAGCCTGTCGCTGCGCCCGAGCCTGACGGGCTTTGCGGACGAGCTCGCCGCGGTTGTCGGCGCGCAGGCCGCCAAGCACGTGGCCATGCCCGTCGTGGACCGCATGGCGGCGCTGTCGATGGGTGACCGCGTCGTCGGTGCCGTCGAGTCGGCCTCTGAGAAGGGCGTCTTCCTCCGTCTGAGCCGCGACCTCATCGGCTACGTGTCGCCAAAGCAGTGCTCCGACCTCTTTATCCGCGACATCGCGCGCGCCTTCCCCGTCGGCCTGCACGTCCAGGCTGCCGTCGTCGGGCTGAACGCCGACAAGAACCACATCCTGCTGTCCACCGCGGCCTCGCGTCTCGGCACCGCCATGCTGACCTACGACGACGTCCAGATCAACGAGAACTACACGGGCATGATCACGCTCGTCAAGGACTTTGGTTGCTTCGTGCGCCTCGACCAGTCGACCGTCGAGGGTCTCGTGCACATCTCCCATTGCGCCGACGTCGGCGAGGCGCTCGATGCCGCGGGCCTGGCGGCCGCCTTCCATGCGGGCGACCGAGTCTCCGTCCACGTGCTCAAGAAGAACGCCGCCAAGAAGCAGCTCTCGTTCAGCATGCGCTCGTCCTACTTTGACGAGGACGACGAGGAAGAAGAGGCCATGGACTCGGACGCCGAGGACGCGGACGCGATGCTCCACGCTGACTCGGACTCAGAAAACGAGGACGAGGAGGCGTCCGATGCCGAGACCACGCCAGAAGACGCAGCGATGGCCGATCACACCTTCGAGGACGCCGTCGACGACGAGGCGGGTCTGCTCCGCGTGGGCGCGCACGTCCCGGCGCTTGACGTCGACTGGGACGATGAGCTCGAAGTGCTCAATGTCCGCGGCGCCGACTTGGACGCCCTTGCTGCGGAGACCCACGCGGACGTCGATGCGGATGCCGATGCGGACGATGCGCAGGTCGAGGGCGTCGACGCATCGGACAGTGATGCGGCGAGCGATGCGGAAGCGACGGCGACGGCCGGCACAAAGCGCAAGCGCAGCAGCAAGACGAGCAGCCGCGCGCGCCGCGCCGCGAAGCAGGCGCACGCCGAGGACGTGAGCCGCAAAGAAGCCGAGCGCCTCTCGGCGGCGGCGCCGCAGTCGATCGACGACTACGAGCGCCTCGTCGTGTCGAGCCCCAACGCGAGTCTCGTGTGGGTTCACTACATGGCGTTCCACCTCAAGACGAGCCAGGTCCCCATGGCGCGCACCACCGCTGAGCGCGCGCTGAAGGTCATCTCGGTTCGCGAGGAGGCCGAGCGCTTCAACGTCATGCAGGCCTGGCTCAACCTCGAGCTCGCATTCGGCACCGAGGCGACGCTGGCGCCCGTGCTGAGCCGCGCGATGCAGTCGTTCGAGCCGCTCAAAGTGCTGCTGCACGTGGCCAACGTGTACGAAAAGAAGAGCGACACCGAGAAGGCGCAGCAAACGTACGACCAGCTCATCAAGAAATGCCGCGACGCGCCCGAGACCTGGATCCAGTACGGCCAGTTCCTCTTCCGCCAGGGCCAGGCCAAGGCCGCGCAGTCTCAGCTCGAGAAGGCGCTCAAGTCGGTCGACCCTGTCCACCACGTAGCGCTTATTCAGAATTTCGCGCGCAGCGACTATGTGTACGGCCACCGCGAGCACGGCATCACCCTCTTCGAGAGCCTGATCAGTCAGTACCCGAAGCGCACCGACATCTGGAACGTCTACCTCGACCAGGAGGCCCGCGGCGGTGCCGAGCGCCTCGAAAGCGTGCGCCGCCTCTACCATCGCGTGCTCACCAACAAGCTCAGCACCAAGAAGGGCAAGGCCCTCTTCAAGAAATGGCTCCAGTACGAGAACCAGTATGGCGACGCCAAGGGCGTCGATGCTGTCCGCCAGGCCGCCCTCGCTTACGTCGAGCGATGGGGCAAGTAAAATCAAGGCGCAATGCCGGTCCCGCCCTCGCTCGTCAGGTTCCTTGCCCATTATCGAGAAATTCTCTCTCTCTCTCTCTTTCTCGATGATCTTGAGCCGCCTCGCATCGGGGGGTCGCGGGCCTTTTCTGATTTGTCATACGCACGCTTACAGCACGATATGACCGTTTATTTATACACTTTTCATATGCACATGAGGCAGATCCCAAAAAAGTTTGAAGATGCGATGAAGAACGGCATCACCGATGGCATTGGCCCGTCGCCCGTTCTGGCGCGGTCGATCGCTTGTTGGAGCAGCCTATTTGGTCGGATGCCGCTGCTCCAAGGACTCGCGGCTCCGCCCGGTCCCATTCGGCGCGGCGGCCGCCATCGCCGTCGGCGGCGTGACCGTCGACGGCCGTCGGGCGAACCGCGACGCCAGCGAGCTTACCAACGTCGGCCGCTTGCTCGCGGGCAGGCTCGACGCGCCGCCGGGTCCGGGCGTGCTCGGACCCGACGGATGACCGAGCATGAACGCCGTCAGACTCGGCCGGCGGCTGGCGGGCGCCGGCGCCGGCGTCGGGGCCGCGGCCGCCTCGCTCACGCCGTGGGCCGTCGTCGGTCGCGAGCCGTACGGGGTGTTGCTCGTCGTCGCGGGGGGCACGACCACCGTCGCGGCCGCCGGGCTCGCGGTCGTACTGCCGCGGAGACTGCTGTCGCCCGCCGAGGGCATCGCGCCCGTCGACGAGGCGCGACCCGTTTGCAGCATGCCGGGCACCGGACTCAGCATGGCCGCCGCCGCATCCCGTGCCGCGGCGCCGCGATCGGCGGGATCATGCGACACCGCGGCGGCCGTGGTGCCGTCATCGCCGTCGTGGGCCTCGGAGGCCGCGGCGCCGCTGCCACCGCCGCGGCGCGCGGCAACGGTGCCGCGGTCGAGCGAGATGGCGCGGGCGACGCGGGCCGGCGCGACCTGCGGGGGGCTCGAGCTGACGTCGTCGCTCGAGCGAACGACGAGCTCGGCGGGCGTCAGGTCGCCGTACCGCGTGAGGATGTCGTCGAGGAGCGTGTTGCGGGTGCGGGTCTGAGGCTTGCGGAAGCGCGGAGAGTGGTAGGCGGCGTTCTCGCCGTTGACCATTTTGGCGAGCAGGAAGTGGTGCAGCGCGGCGGGATCGGTGAAGACGGGCGGGTCCGGTAGCGGCGGACCGAAGGCCGGGACGGCCTCGAGCCGCGTGACCATCACGCGCCAACCGTGCCGACCCGTGGACTGGAGCACGACGGGCTGAACGACGAGAAACACGTGGAGGAACTGGGAGGCGATTAAGGCCGGGTCGAAGGGCACGATCGCGTTGTTAACGACATCGGCGTCGGCGAACCCGCCGGGCCCATCCGGCCATGTGGCGATGGCGTCGAGGAAGACGAGGCAGACGATATCGTTGCCGATGTGGCGCTTGCGCTGAATCTGCTGTGGGTCGGTGGCAGAGTATGGCAGGAACGTCGACACGTGGAACATGACATCGTTGTCGCGCCACGTGGTATGAAGCCCGTCTGTGCCGGTCTGGCCGTTCTTGGTGTCGAGGCCCGCCGCATACGAGCCGGCATAGCCCTTGAGCGCGACGCGGTCGCCCAGGACAGCCAAGAAGGCGTCCCATGCGGGCGAAACGACATCGTGGTTGCCGAACCACGCGTCCTCCGCCGTCTGCCCGTGCTGCACATACAGCACGCCGAATTTGTAGCGGTTGACGCGCTGCAGCTCGTCCAACTGGAGCAGGCGCTTTTCAAGTTGCGCGTCCTGACTCGTTTTGAGGAGCTTCGTCATTTTGTGCGTGTCCTTCAGCATCCGCTCGATCGCCGCCTTGGCGTTGGTGCCCCGGGACCACAGCGTGCTCGACTGCGCTAGCACGTAGTCCTGGACCACGCCGCGGACGATCGGTAGCTCCTTCTGCCGCACAATGATGCGCCACTGCGCCGGCGTCACGGGCGCGGCGGCTGGCGCCGAGAATGCCGCCTGTGTGGTCGCGGCCGTGGCTGTGGCCGCGGCTGTGACGGGTGCAGATGGTCCCGCCGTCGCCGAGGCGCCATGGACGCCGCCGCTTGACCATCGCGCGATCAGCCCGGGGGCGCCCTCCGCCGCCAACGACGAGGATATTTCGTTCGGCCCCGAGCGATGCAGCATCTCCGAGGAGCCCATCCCCGTTTTGCCTGAAGACGACGACGCCGGCGACGGCGAGGATGCCGACTCGTGGACCACCGAGATCAGCACCGGGCCGTTGTGGGCGAGGCCGATGTAGGTCTTGTGCACTTTGCCCACAAAGTAGTGCCGGTACCAGTCAACGTCCGTATCGAGATGCTCGAGCGCCATGTGACCGTAGTCAACGGGCCCGGCGGCATGGTTCCACACTTCCAGACGGTACCCGGGCCGCCGCGCGATGAGGGTATGAAGCTCAAACCACTGCAAACCCCGACGCAGCTGCCGGATGGATGCCGCGAGGGCCTCCACGTCCTTCAGCGTGACGGCGGCGATCTGGTCGAACGGGTCCTTGGAGTCGGCTTTGAGCCGTGACCGCAACGCCTGCATCTGCCTCCGAATCCCCGTCGTGCTCACGGTCGGATCCGCGCGCTCGAGCGTCTCCTTCAGGCCGGCGAGCATCTTCTCGACCAGGTTCTGGAGGTTCTGCCATCCGACGGCGAGTTGCGCCGCGTCGTTGCTGCCGAGGAACCGCGCCAGCGCGGCGCAGCGCTCGAGCGCCACGATGAGGTATGGCTCGGCGGCCGACGCCGGGGTCGCGCCCTGCTCTGACAGCAGCGACTGCGCTGATCGAGGCTGCGGCGCCGATCCGAGAGCCGCGCCGCGGGGACCGAGCACGGGGCTCACAGGCGCGGTCGCCGCGTGGTCCAGGAGGTCGGTCGAGCCGGCCTCGGGACGGAAAGGCGCCGCGGCGGCCGCGTGCAGCGGGCGCGTCACGAGATCGATCCCACTCGTGGGCGTCTCGGCACCCGAGGCCACAGCACCGCCCGGCGTCCCCACGTGCGGCCCCGAGCGCTGCGAGAGGCCCGTGAAACTCCGCTCGAAGCCGGGCATCCCCATGTCCGACGCGTTGCGCACCAGGAGCTCGAGCGAGCCGGCGGCGTCCAGCGGGTCGAGGATCACGTCCTTCGGGTGAATAATGGCCTCGACGATCTCGCGGCCGTGCGATTTGCCGATTTGGTGGTAGGGGTCGCTGCCGCCGACGCCACCGACGCCACCGAGCCCGGCGCTCGCCGGCGAGCCGGCGCCGTGGTGGGCGTACGAGGCGCTCGAGCGGCGCGGCGACTTGCGCTCCGCGAACCGCAGCCAGGTCGTGTCGTAGCCCGCGGCGTTGACTGCCGCCGCCGTCGTCGGCGTCGCAGACGACGGCCCTGTGTTGTTGGGGACAGCACCGGCGTCGCCCGGTGCCGCGGGCGCCGGCGCCGTGTTGACCTGGAGCCCGCGGCCCCGCGGGCTCTTTGAGGACGCGCTGAGGTCACCGAGGCCGTCGGCGTCCGTGCGCTCCGGCAAGAACGACGCCGTGGCGTCTGCCGTCGCGGCCGCCGTCTCGGGTGCCGTCTCGGGCGCCGTCTCGGGTGCGCTCGCCGCCTTCCAGGCCTGCCGGTCCGTGACGAGGGCTGCGACGCTGCCGTCCGCAACATGGCTCGCGAGGCTCCCGTCCGACTCTCGGCTCTCAGCGCGCGTGCCGGTCTCTTCCTGGATGATCGAGGTTCTGGAGAGCGAAAAAAGCGCGAGCGTCGAGGCGAAATGCGGTGCATTCGCGGACTTGCGCCGGTCTGAGGCGCCGCTGAGAAGCGCGGAAGCGACGGCGAACGGCGTGGGCGGCGCAGCAGGACTTGTCGAAATCGTGGCCGCCGTCACCGCGGGTGATGCCCCCGCGGCCGATGCCCCCGCGGCCGGTGTTGCTAGAGCGGGCATCGTGGCGGTGGGGGCTGCTGCAAGCGTCGGCGACGCCATCGGCGTCGTGGCCGGCGACGCCGTGAGCGCCGTCGCCACGGCGGCCGCCGTGGCGGTCGTACCCAACGACGGCGTCCGGGTCGGCGTGGGGCTGCCGCCCGTCAGGCCGCGGCGGGTGCTGTCCACGGTGTTCGGGGTGCCGAGGTCGCTGAACGAGAGCACGCGGTTCCGGACAAAGTTCTGCTCGATATACACCTCGATCTTGGGCGAGAGAAGCGAGGCGGACTGGGCGGTCGAGAGCGCCGCGGAGAGCGAGGCGGTAGATGCCGGCGCGACGGTGTCGCATGACGGGTGGCGGAGGCCGCCCGAAACGGCATGCTGTGGCCGGGCCGACAGCGGCTGCCGCCGGCTCTGCGAACCGCGTGGCGAGAGCACCGATCCGGACGCCGTCAGCGGCGTTGTCAAGTCGGCGTCGGCATCGACGTCGTGATCGCCAGCGCCGTCGGCGTCGGCGTCGTGACGACTGCGGCTGTGGGCATCGGCACTCGGCTTGTGCGGCGCGGCGCGCAGCTGGTCGCTCGACCGCCACGCGGCGGCGTCTCCCCGGGCAGCGGTATCCCGCGCGGCGGTCGTGGCCGCCGCCGCGAGGAGGTCGCCGGCCGAGTGGTAGCCGCCGGCGAGCCCCTCGGCGGTAAACCCGTCGGCGTCGGCGGCGCGGCGCGGACGGTCGGTCGTCGCCGAAGCAGAGACCGTGGCGGAGGCGGTCGGCGAGGCGGCGGCCGAGCCGGGGCGTGAGTGGACCATGCAGACGATCTCGTTGCCGGCGACGATGTAGGACGCGGAAGTGAGGAGGCGGCGGCAGCGCGCGCAGCGGAGACAGCCGCGGTGGAAGTGCTTGGCGCCGGCGGCGATCGCCTCGAGCGGATACACGGGCTTCAAGCAGTCGGCGCAGGCGGGCGGCGACGGCGGCGACGGCGGCGCGACCATGGCTCTGGCGGGTGGGAGATGGCCTAGCACGGCGCGGTACGAGGCGCCACGTGCCACGATGTGAGTCGCGACGCCGGGAGGGGCGGCATGCGTCTCCTCGCGCGTCGCTCGTGGCTCAAGAAGGGAGCGACCCCAGAGCCCTTGGAGCGCAGAAGACGAGCCGATCGGATGCTGCGGGCGGCAAGGAGCGAGCCGGGCGGACAGTGCGGCGAGGTCCCGAGGGGCAGCATGGAGCCCTTGGATCGTGCCTGCCACGGCCTGGCCGATCTTCTCGAATGGCGTGGACGATCGGCCACCGCTAGGCGCGCCGATATACCGGCCAGCGGCGGGGGTGGGTGTGGGTGGAGGACACGAATTAAGGTTCAGACGGCCTCGCTCGCTCCAGTTTTCGGGTGCTGCCCTCCGTTTCCTTCGTTGGCGGGTGAACCCACCGCCTTCCGACCCGAGCAGGGGCCGCTGGCGCCGCGTCTCCTGCCGGTGCCCGCTGAGTCCCCGGTGCCCCGCCCTACCACCCTCGTTCGCGGAGATCGACCACGGCGTCCTTCTGTGCGACCCTCCGGCTCGATACCGCGGTTCGTGCTTCGGCGGTTCCATCGTTCCCCGATGGGTGCGACGCTGGTCATCGGCATCGGCATCCTCGAGCAAACGCGTCGAGCAGAGCCAGAGCCAGAGCAGACGCGTGCGGGTGAGTCGCGTGCGACGTGTTTGTGATGATCATCGCTCGTGATTCATCGAAATTGAAGCGGGAGTCGAAGAGGGAAGTCGCGGCCCGCCGCCGTCGAACGACCGCATGGAAGCGGACAGGGGATCTGCAAGGGATCCACACCATCTTGGCCATCGGCAACGATCGCCTGCATCGCGCATCCCGCGTCACACGACAAGGCACGCCCCCCCGCAAACAGTGGCCCCCGAGCGGAGTTTCGCGAGAAGGGGCAAAAAAGGGGGGCGGAAGGCGAAGCTCCGAAAAGGAAAAAAAGAGGGAGAGAAGCCGTCCTTTGGGATAATGGCAAGACAAATCATCCGCCCAAACACGACTCGACGGCGCCGATCGCGAAAGGCCCAACCACAGGAGGATCAGGCCATCTCGCCGGCGGCTTCGGCAGCTGGCGTTCCGACTCGCATCCTTGGCGCTTTTACCCGTTTCTGGAATCTGGGTGGTATCGAAGCGCGCCGAAAACACAGAACCATTCGTGTGTGCACCCGCGTCCCGAACCAAAAAAAAAAGCCCGAGCCGCATCCAAGCCGACCCGTTTCCACGGCTCGCTGGCCATGGACTCATGGTGCAATGGCGGAGCTGGCAGAGCCGACAACAAAGACCGAACCGAGGAAACCCCCAGGATGACACAGCAAGGAACAATCAAGGGAGTCGTCTGCGTTTCGCGTTTTCCACCGCGATCTTTATATTCATTTTAAAGAGACTTTGGGCCCACCCTCCACGACCCAACACGCACCCCGTGCCCTCCGTGCTGACCTCCAGGGGGAGAGCCCTCCAGGGCGCAGAGGCAGCGCGTAATTTGGTTCCGTGTCGGATAAGTTTGCCGATCTTGGGCTGCAGTGGCCCATGCCCGGGGTTGCGGTATATCGCCGTCTGACGGGGACGCCCAGGCAGGGTCGGAGGCACATCGCGGCATCGAGATCGCGGTTCACAAACTTGCGGTTGGTGGCTTTACACCACAGCGAGCCTCGAATTGGGGTCCTCCGGCGTTGCCCGGGTTTTACGATCACATGCGTCGGGGCATACACTCGGGTCGTGCGGATCCGGTTGATCGCCCTCGGCGCGGTCGGGTGGGCGCGCGCCCAGGACGCGCGAGAGATCGGCACGGCTGTTGGGTCCCGGGCTCTTCCATTTTGCTCAGGACCCGATTCGTCTCGGCATGTATCTGGGCCGTCCGGAAGTCGTCGGCCAGGACGGTGCGGGACCGATGGGCGTACGCCTTGTACGCCCGAGCGGTCGAGATGGCAATCTTGCCCTTGCCCCCCGGGGCCAATTTGGAGGCGCCATAAGCGATCACCACTTCAGCGACCACGGGCTCCATCTCCGTGGCCGCCCCCCTTGGCGACGCGGCTGAAGAACGGGGCAAACCCGCGCTGCTTGCCACCGTATAGCCGGAGGCGCTGGCATGCCCAGCGCGGGTTCATGTACTCGGCCCACAGCGGCTCGTCCGTGGCGAGTCACACCTCCAGGAAGCGGTGGTGCGCGGCGGGCGCTGTGCCTTTGATGCTGACCTCTGACGGCCGCTGCAGCGGCTCTTTCAAATGGCGCTGCCAAGTCTGACTGCTGATATGCGGCTTTCATGCCGGCTTCCACATAGTACTGTTTTCGTGTCAGCTTCATGTCAGCTTCCAGCTGACGATCTGGCGTTTGGACCCCACCATGGCGATAAAGATGTTGGTGTGGCCCCGTTGCGCCCAGGGCCTCCAAGGCCGCCCACCGCAATACGCCTGTCGTGCTGTTCTTGCTGTGTGGGCCCCATGTTTCGGAAGACAAACGACCGGCCGACGAAAGGGGTGACCGCCACATGGCTCAGCCGTGGTGTCGTCCGAAGACCGGCGAGGGGCGCAGTAAGCATTTCGCGGTGAAAGGCAGTCGCGGGAAACCCCGGCGACAGGTCGCCCAGCCACGGCATGAACCGCAGGGACCGACCTGCGGAGATCCTCAGCGTATGAGTAGCGACAGTCGGCGGTCGCCGGAAGCTCAGGCTGCAGCCGTCCATAGGCGACGGACGATCGAAGTATGTCGCTCGCCAGAGGCGAGCTCCTCAACTTTGTCTATCAACCTTCTCTACTCTCTCAATCTCATTTCCTCAGTAGGATAACGGTTCATTGCCAAGCCACGTTGCCGTGATGGCAATACGCCATGCTTGTAGGTCCCACTGGGTCCCTCATGGGGCAACAAGCATGCCGACGCGGAAGGTGCCGACTCGGCGAGCGGCGACTCGATGGGCGCGCGCTCGTGTCGCCGCGGGTCGCTCGTCGCCATCGCGGCCACGGCGGCGGCGGCGGCGGTGAAACACACTTTCTTGCCAAGTGTTCTGTGATGGTTCGAGAGCGGCGAACGGGGGGGCTCTCGGCCGTCCGCCGTCCGCCGTCGGATGGCGTCGTCAGCGGAGACCATGCGTCGGAGACAGGGGCGCCGTAGAGTGCCGTGTTGTCTGGGAGCGGCTCGTGCGTGCGAGTGCTCGGAGACAGTCCGACCGGTCGGACCTGTCTGCCGCGACGCCGATGCGACGCGGGAGGGCCCGGGCCATGCCGACGCCGATGCCGTGTGGCGGAGCCTGCCCAAGACGACACGCTGCGTCTGCGTGAGCGCCTGCGCCTGAATCAGCGCTCGATGCCCGCTGCTCGTCGCCATCGACACGCCGTCGGCGTCGCCCGAGCCAGCGTCCAAGCATGGAAGATGGACCGTGGAATGGACCGGGGCGGCGAATGGGGCCAGACGAGCTCGCCGGGCCGTCGCTCCGTCCCACCCGCGCCACGGAAGGAATACCCGCTCAGATGCCTTCCGCGCAGGCGCCCGGGCCTTGGGCAACGTCTATATCATGTGTTGGTGTTCAGGTCATCCCGCCTTCACGTTGCGCCACGATCGGGCCTGGTGGGACTCAGAGGGTCTGCATCGCGGTCACAAGCCAGGCCCATTAAGGGTCATACGCCCATGGGTATGGCTTGGTGCACATATCTTGGATCGCGTCATGACACCTTGAACCACTCGCGACCCCACAGCACTGACGAAGCCACGGTTGCCGTGACGCTTCGTGAACGGCTGTGACTCGAGACCAACAACGAGCATTGCATCGTTGTTTTTTCTTTTCATTTCATACGACCTTGGTGGTCGGCTCAGGTCGGCTCCTCGCGGCGTCGCCATCATTGCCAGTCCACGATCGACCGTCGCCTCGGGTGTGACGGATCCCGCTCTGCTGGCTCGCTCAGCCCCTTTTTCGGGAGCCGCGCTCAATCGTTGCATACTCGGAATCGTCTGACCGACGACCCGTCCGGCCCACGTGCGAGCACGTGAGATCCCTGAGGCCACGTGCGCCAGGTTGCTTCCGGCCTCTGCGCCGCGATCGCTGCTTCGCGAGCGTCCACCCTCCACGTCGTATCGCACGGCGTCGCGGTGTTTGGTCGGCCATCCGCGGCTAGTTTTGTCCGCAGCCGCGGTTGCTGCGCCACCCACGCCGTCCACCGACGGCTGTCAGGCCGCCGCCGCCGCCGCCGCCGCCCGCCGCCGCCCGCCGCCGCCGCCGCCGCCGCCCGCCGCCCGCCGTCGGTCCCCCCTCCCTCCGTCCCCCGGCCGTGCTCGAACGGCGGGCGCGGATGACGCGGTTCGGTCTGTCAAATCTCGGCCCCGCGGCTTGACAAGCGTCCACCACCTTGCCGCATCGCCGTTGGCGCCGGACGTCGGGACCACGCCAACGCCGACGCCCACCGCCGTCCGCCCAGCCGCTTGGCATCGCACGTGTCCCGGGAAAGGTATACCGGCGTGGGGTGTCCAGGCGCCGTGTTTCTTCCGTCCTGCCCGACCGCTCGGCCCTCCAAAGTTGGCGCCGTGCCGGTGTCCCTGCTGACGGGTGGCTCGCCGACGTATACCGCTGTCCGACACCAGCCAGGACGATCGATCGCTCTGCCAGACGCTTCGGAGCACGCCGCACCGCCATCGAATCAGACCGCTCCCACGTTGCTTCCCTCGCTGGTGTGTCCGATATCCGTTACCTGTCGGGCGTGCACTCGTCCCTCCCGCGTGCGCTTTGCTCGTGAAGTCTCGTTCACCCGCCTGTGAGGCGTGTCTTACGGTCGAGTGCCACACGACAAGGATCCACTCGATCCCTGCTTTCTGTCGTCGATCCGACATCCGCTCCTTCTTTCGTGTCCGCTCCTCTCGCTCCCTCCCTGATCCCTGCCGCCACCGCCTACAGCCGGTGCTGACCTGCGACGTGTCTGCCGGACAGATCATCGTCCCCCCCACCGACCCACCCATTCCCGCCGCCTCTATAGGAAACGTGTCGCTCGTTGCGACCATCCGTGTGCCTCTGTGTATACCGTATACACTGTATGTCTCATTTCCGTAGACTTGATCACACGGTCTGCTTGTGATCCCATATACGGGTCCGCTCGCCGCTTCCTGACGTGGCCACTTAGTGTCCCCCCCTTTTTTTTGTTCCAAACCCCCACTTTGGTCTTCGCCGTACCGATCACGACCGCCGAGCGACCCGATTCAACGCCGTTCGCGCGCGAGAATCGAGAGGAGGAGCCTCGTACCCGCCCTTGATCCTCCGCTGAGCCACGTGTCAGCGCTACTTGGAATTGGCCGGTCACGCTTCTCTGCTGTCCTCCGCGCTCCGGAACTTGTACGAGAGCGAGAACAGCACCGCTGCCCTCTGTTGCGGGACTCGGTCCTCGGCCACGGTCCTCTTGACACGCGGTCAGGGCCCCGTGCACCGCCCGCGAGCGACGCCTCGACACCGTCGACGCCGCCGGCGCTCCTGCCCGTCGCACGTCGCTTCCATGTCGATTGGCACCGGCCCCGGCTCCGTCCTCCCTGCCTCGCCGCCGCCGCCTTCGACCCCGCCCGCCTCCACGTGCGCGGCCCCTCCCGCCGTCACCCTGCGGTCGGCCTCTCCCGAAGCCCCCGAGTCTTCTGCCGGGCGCACCGCTTCGGCCTCAGCTCTGGCGTCCACACCGGCGTCCACTCCGGCATCGGCATCGGCATCGGCATCGGCATCGGCATCGGCATCGGCATTGGCATTGGCATCGGCATCGGCATCGGCGTCCAGTATCTCGCTGGCGCCTGTGGCTGATGTCACGGGCAACCCTACGGCGCCAGCGATCCTACCAACGGCTTCCCTGATCACAACGACGGTGACAGCACCCGCCGCCGCGATCGCGGCGGCATCCTCTCCCGCTTCGACTTCCCATCCGGCTCCAGCGTCAGCTTCGGTTTCGGCTTCGACTTCGGCTCCCGTCACCGCCACCTCCGCAACCCCAATTTCGGCTCCTACTGCCGTGCCGCTCCGAGCCAGTTCGCCGGTACCGCGTGCCTCAACGCCCAACAAGTCCCCGAAAGACGCCAGCTCTCCCTCAACGCCAAAAATCGCCGCCACCACGGCTTCCGCCCACGCGTCGCCCGCCAAGAGAGACCACCACCACCACCACCACCACCACGTCAGCAACGGCCACCAGCAGCCCATTCACTACAACCACCACCATGGCAACAAGCGGAGTAACGTCTCCCACCACGCTGGCACCATGACCACGCACGCCAACCACCATCCGGTTGGCAGCGCCAAGATGTTGCCGCCACCCAGCGCCACCGATCTCAGCTTGGCGAGCAAGCCGACCGGCGAAGAGCGCTTTGCCGATGTCGCTAGCGCCCTGCGGCAGCATACTTCGGAAGAACCTCCTTTCGGCGTCCTCCAAGCCATCACGCCCGTGCAGCCGCTGTATACGGCGCACACGCAGCCGTCATCGCCGGTGGAGCCCGCCGCGGCCGCGACTTCGCCACCATATCCGACTACCGCGCCGTTGCCGGAGGTCACCACGCCCGCAACCACCGTACCATCCGTGTCTGTCCCGACGCCCGCGCCCGCCCGCGCTTCAACGATTACGATCACGTCGCCGGCTGACGTCGCCGCGCGACCGCATCGCCGCTGCGGCCATCAGCGGCTGCCCGCCGTTTATCTTGACCGCCTCAATGCGCATCTCTACCGCGAAGTCGCCGTGCAGGCGGCTGACGCCGATAACATCCGGATGCGCTATGCATTCCGGGACCGAATGCAACTCCTTTTCGAACAAGCCTTGCTGCCCGGCGCGACGACGGTCGATCCGCTGACCGGCGAGGCGACGACGGCGCCACCCTATGTCAAGATTCACCTTTACGGCTCGTCGACTAACGGTCTTTCGAGCCGCGGCTCCGATGTCGATCTCTGTCTTGAAACTAACTGTGGTCATGTGACAGTCCACACGGTGGCCCATATCCTGCGCACGGCGCAGTTCACGGACGTGTTTACCATCGCGAAGGCTAAAGTGCCGATCTGCAAGTTCTTTGACCCGGCCACCGCGTTGGCCGGTGATATCAACATCAACAACTTGATGGCGCTACAGAACACGCGTCTCATTCGACGATACGCCGATCTGGACCCACGCGTCCGGCCATTCTTGTTCCTGGTTAAAGCGTGGGCAAAGGCGCGCGGCCTCGCTGATGCTGCCAAGTCCGGCACCATCTCGAGTTACGGCTGGTGCATGATCGCGCTCAATTTCTTGCAAACCCGGCGTCCGCACCGGATCATCCCGTCGCTGCATGCCATCTACCTCGAGCGACTCGCCCGTGGCGAGGGCGTGCCGGTCTACATTGAAGGCCACGACGTGGCCTTTGCGGACGACGAACGCGTGATTGCCGACTGGCATGCCCGTCAGCAGCGACCGCCGTCTTCGCCGGCCACCTCAGATCCTGCCGCTGCAGCTGCGATGTTGACGGCAGAGCCGGTCCCGGCGCCAGCGAGTCTGCTCGGTGATGAGGCCGACGACGAAGAGGACGACGACGAAGTCTCGATCAATGCCCATTCGTCTGCCGACTCGCGCCACGCGCTGAGTGACCAGGGCAGCAGCCACGGCATCCACCCCGACGACGACGAAGACGACGATGCGAATGTGGAAACCCCTGTGATGGATGCCTGCGCCGACCCGCCCATTCCCAGCGGTGGCATGCTGGACGGCACCGATCCAAAATCCAACGACCGTCCGGCGCTGGCGGCGGATACCCATGCGACGCATCCGTTCCATCTCGATGTCGTGGTCGTGACGCCGCTATCGCCAAGCACGACCAGTGCGCCTGCCACGGCTACGGACGCGGACGGCGATGGCGATGGTGATCCCGAGAGGCGGTGTGATGCGTTGCATCATCTGATGCCTCTGAACCTTCAGGCGATGGACCGGCCGCGTTCCTTGGCGGCGCCATCCGCATCGGCCAGCGTAGCAATCAGGGCATCGGCGGTTTCGTCGTCGTCGTCGTCGAGCGACGGGTGTGACGTTTCGGACGAGGCGCTCCTCTTGCATGTACCGCGCTTTGCCGCCCCCTCCGCCTCGGTGACGGAAGGCTCGGAGGCGGAAGGCACGCTGGGCCCCGCGACCGACGATGAACGGGTATCTCATGATTATCGCGGCCATGGCCACTCGCCGCCGTTGGCCTCGGCTCCTGAGTTGGACCCCACCCCCGCATCGGCCACGACCTCGTCGCCGGACACGGATGATGATGGCGCCAGCGGCGATGTCGCGGCGCCATCGACGCCGCGTCGGTCCAGCAAAGCCTCGGGCAAATCATCGCCGGCCCGCACGCGTCCCCGCGCAGCTAAGAAGAACGGCAAAGCCAAGACCGACGCCACAACGATCGCTACGTCGCCGTCATCGCCCGCGCCGCCGGCATCGCCGCGGCCAATGTCGCCCGCCTCGGCCGAAGTCATGCGGTCGCTTGCCGAATCGGCGTCGTTGCGGGGTCCGACCCTGGCCGAGCTCGTGGTCGAATTTTTCCACTGGATGGCACATGAACTCCCCTACGAGCGCCAGGTTCTCTCGGTCCGTGCGGGCGAGCTGATTCCTAAGGCGGACAAAGGTTGGGGCAAACACATCAGCAGCCTGTCACGCTGGCTTTGCGTCGAGGAGCCCTTCAACCCCGTCCGCAACCTGACCAATGCCGTGACCTTTCTGTCGCTGCTGGGCTTGCTGTCGGAAGTGCAGCGTAGCTGCTCATTGTTTGAGGAGCTCTCCGAGCGGGACCTGACTCAGGACGACGTGGCGGTCATCGACGACGCTATCCACCACACCTGGGCCACAGTCACGGATCCGTTTGATACCTCCAGCATCCTCGCGGCTCCCAACACCGCCGGCGTTAACACATCGACGACGACGTCGACGGCAACAACAACGACGACTGTCACGACGCAGGGCCGTCGTGGCTCGACCCAGGGCCCGATCCCTTCCTCTTCATCCTCACCGCACGCCCACACGTCGCAGGACGACGTGTCGATGTCGATGCTCCAGACGATTGTTCACCCCTGCCTCTCCGAGTACTGGCATCTCCGTCGCGAGCAGCCCTCCCCGACGTTCGCGGGCCCCGCGTCCGGGTACCCTTTTGCCTACTCCAGCAACAACAGCAACCACCACAGCAATCGCAGTTACTACCATCACGGGAACAGCAGTAGCGGCAGCGCTAACGGCAGCAGCAGCGGCAATCACTACCGCGGTCATGGCGATGCCTCGTGGTCAGGCAATTCGCCTTCTGTCTATACACCATCCCGTCACCATGGCAACAACAGCAACAAGGGTCGCCACCACCAAAACAGCGCAGGCGCCTGGAACCCGCATGGCCGCCACGGTCACGGCCACGGTGGCCGCTCGAATGGCGGGCCACGGCAGGAACATGCCCAGCAGCAGACCCACTCCCACCAGACGCCGCCAAACGTCCCGCACGTTCAGCACTTCCAGGTGTTCCAACCGCACCAGCGCGCCAAGAGCGCCGATGAGTACCACACGCCATGGCGTCGCGGCGACCCCTTGAACCAGTTCACGAGCACTACGGGCACGACAACGGGCGTCGCGGCGCCGACGTCCGCTCCCACGAACCCTGCCCCAGCCAGCCATCACGCGGCGACGTCTGGGCCTCAACAGCGCCCGCAGCCTGCCTCCTCGGTATTGCAGAGCAACTCGGCCTCAACTTCGGGCTCAGTGGCTCGCCTTCACGGCGACCATGTCGCTGGTCATGGCGCTCTCTCCGTCGATGTCAGCATGGTGCACCACCTGCGCCAAGAAAACGCCCAGGGCCGCGTCAGCAGCGGCGCCTCCGTGCAGAGCACCTCGCCGCGTGCGCATTCGCTCGGTCCGGACGAAAGGCTGGCCTACGATAGCACGAGCAACAATGAGCACGCCGCCGCTACGGGCTCGAACTCAAGTGCGCTGCGCCGCGGCCGATCCATGTGTGGTCGCCGTGACACGAAGGCGCCGACGCAGCAGCAGAGCGCGGCCGTGCAGACACACCCGCTGTCGCCGGTGCGCTCGTCATCGCGGATGCGCGCCGGTCATGGTCGCGGCAGCGCCGATGACACCAGTGGCGTGCATCCCCACGGATCACGGACCGCCCGCGCCGGCCCGATGAGCAGTCTCCATGACCTCATGCCGCCGCCGGCGTCCGGCTCTCGCCGCTCGCACAAAGCGTCACAACAGCAGCAGCAGCCGTCGTTGTCGCACCACCACCACCACTACCACCACCACCACCACCACGTCCACCACCAACCCCCGGCCAGCGCGTCGTTGGATGACATGCCACGCTTTGGCCTGCCGCTGGCCCTCTCGATGGCCTATACCGCCTCGCCAAGCGGGTCGATGTCCCAGCCCGGATCCGCTGCGGATGCGCGCAGCACGGCGGGCACCAGCCCCCCACCATTCGATGCGAGCCCACGGACGACGGGGTCGGACGAAGGCCCCCCCGCGGGCTCCTCGATCGCCGCATCGCCGGCCTCGGTCCCGACCCATATCGCCATGCCGCCGCCTCATGATGCCGCGGCCATGATGGCGCCGCTGCCCTTCATGTCGGCCCACGGGGGCGCGCCGCCCCGCATGCCGCACCATGGCCACGTTCAGCTCGTGTCGCATGACCACATGTCGCCGCCGGCGCCCGTGTCGTCGACGGCGACGCTGCAAGGCGATCCGGCTGACTCGGGCCTCGACTTGACGCGCCGCGGGCCGCCCCCGCTGCACGCGTGGGGCGCCACGGCGCCCCCCAAGAACCCGTGGGCCTCGCCAAACGGCGTGTCCGCGCTGAAGCTGCCCACCAAGCCGCACGACGCGTCCCCGTCCTCCGCAGCATCCTCGACCGCATCGGCGGCGGCCGCCTCAGCCGGCGCGGACGCGACGGTTCCGGATACGATTGTGCTGAACGGCGAGACACCCGGCGGCTCTGCACGGCTGCGCAGTTCGGCCGATCTCGTGAGTCTTGGCCGCGTCCGTCTGCAGGGCCGCGGGTTGGCGGCCGCCGCGCCCGCCGCCGGCGACGAGGCGACACGCCCCACGCGCGCGCGCGTCACCGGGTGGGCGAACGGGCGTCACGGCGGTGCGACGGCAGCCACCGCTGCCGACGTGCCGCCGCTCTACCAAGACGGTTCGGCGTCAACCGACCGCCTCGCCGACGGCTCGCGCTCGGGCCGCCGCTCTGTCGGCCCACACCTGCAGCACCCGCGGCCGCCGCACGTGTGGGCTACGGCCGCGTCCTCGGTCGCGAACAACCGCAGCAAGAGCGCCTCCCGCACCGACGACGGGCTGCGCCACGACCACGGCGGCCCCGGCTTACCGGCGCGCCATGCCGGACATGACGCCGCGGCGCCGGGCGCGATGATGGCAGGCAGTCCCCGTCTGGGCGACCCCGCCAAAGCGGGCAAGCCAGACCACGTGCCGCGCACGACGAATAGCGCGACGACGACGGCCCCCACGGCGGCGGATGTCGTGCGCAACGGCCACCTGGGTGTCGCGCCGCTCGTTGAGCCGGCCGTGCACCTCGAGCGCATGGGCGCCTGGGGCCGTGGCCGGCCTGCCATGACGCCGTAAGTGCGTCGATGTCGATGTCGATATCGATGGTGTCGCGTCGTTTTCCGACACTTTTTTTTTTCAGACTTGTTTCTTTTTTTTTCTTCCTTTTTTATGTATGATCGGCGATACCTATCGATACCTATCCAGACGGGCAGGAGGCTAGGATCTAGCGACGGCGACGGCGCGGTTGGTCCCGCGAACGGGCGGTCGGTGATCGCGAGCTTGACCTTGAGCGCGACGAACTGCTGCTGTGGCGATTGCGCTTGACGGATGCGCGGCGCGGCGGCGATGGCGACGGCGACGGCGACGGCGAGCGCGAAGCAGACGTCGACCGTCGGGCCGTCTTGGACCGCCGCGGCGGCGGGCTCAGGGAGCCGCGGGGGCTTCGGCCCGGCTTACGCGGTCGTCCGCGGTCGGGACGCGGACTCGGGGAGCGGCTGCGGCTGCGACTGGCGCTGGCGCTGCGGCTGCGACTGGAGCTGGAGCTGCGGCTACGGCTGCGACTGGGAGACGGGCTAGCACTGTGTCCGCGGCCGCGGCGCAGGGGACGGCCCCGCCGCACCGGCGACGGCGAGGGTGACGGCGAGCGGGACCGCGAGCGCGAAAGGGAGGGCGATGGCGACCGCGACCGCGACGAAGCCGAATCGAAGCGGGAAGCGCGTTTGGCGGGCCGGCCGCGGTGCGCAGGCCGACCGCGGCGCGCTGACGAGGCGATGGACGGCGAGCGGGAGCGGGAGAGGGAGCGGGAGCGGGAGCGGGACGAGGAGGGCGAGCGCGAGCGGCGGCGGCGGGCCCGGCCGCGCGACGACGACCGACTGCGGGATGATGAGCGCGAGCGCGATGAATACGAGGACCGCGACGAATACGAGGACCGCGACGAATACGACGACCGCGAGGTATACGACGACCGCGAGCCCAGGCTGTCGGAGTCCGAGTCCGAGTCCGAGTCAGCGCCTTCCGCGAGCGTCATCTGCTGGACGTGGGCTTTGAGCCATTCGCGCAGGGGCACCGTGACGGCGCCGAGACCGATGCTGGTAAAGTAGTTGATGGCGAAGCGCGTGTTGCGCGGGTGATCCTTGAGGAACATGCCGTCGAACGCATGCGCGGCAGGATCGTCGTCTGAGGGCGGGGAAGCGCCGTCGCCGTCGCCGTCGCCGCGGGCGGGCGGGCGTGGGCGCGGGCCGCGACGTTTGGCGGGGTCGGGCCCGGGCCCCGCATGCAGCTTTGCCACGACGTGCTCGAGGCCCAGGGCGGCCACGAGTTCCTCAAACGTGATTTTGAGGAAGATGCGTGACGAGGACGTCGTGTCCTCCTCGGTGAGCCGCACGACGCGGAACACATGCCACGTGAGGGCTTCGGTCGCGATCAGATGGGCGAACAGTTTCGCGATGTTGCGGAGTCGCGCGGTCTCGTAGCGGTGGATGACCGCGTAGTACTGCTCGAACGCGGTGGCGAACTGCGACCGCCAGTGCGGCGACCGCGTCGCGAACCGCTCCGCGAGCAGCCCGTAGAAGTTGATGTACGTGCGCTCCTGAGAACAACACTCGATAATCATGTTGACCAGCTCCATTTCGAACGCCTTCGGGATGCCGATCTTGAGCAGCTGGTGAGCACATTCCTCGAAGCTGAGCGAGGACATGATCGTCAAATAGACCGCGCGACGGAAGGCGATTTGGGATGCGGACGTCTCGTCCGTGATGGTTTGCGTCGCCGGGACAGGGACCGATTCGTCCGTCGCCAAAGCCGCGTGCTTGCTTTCTGATCCTGCGTCGTCGCCATTTTCGGCTTCATCCTCGTCCTCCTCCTCGTCCTCCTCCTCTTCGTCAGAAGAACCCAGGATCTCGTGCTTTGCTCGGCGACATTCTTCCTGGTGCTTCTCAAAGTCAGGGTCAAAGGCGAACGTGTCGCACTCCGGTCGCGTCGCAATCTCGTCCATTAACGCAATCTGATGCTCCAGCTGGTCCTCCTCCCGCACGAGATCGAGCTTGTCCGGGATGCCCGGCGGGAAGCCGTCGCGGCGCTCGCTGAACAGCGATTCGACGAGGTATGCGGTGCGCGTGTCGAGCGCTGACTCGGCGAGCACGCTGCGAAAGGTGTCGAAGAGCGACTGGACGAGGCGCGGGTTGCTTTCCTGCAGCGTGGCGCCGCACGCGCGGACGACCTCGACGGCGAGCGCCACCGAGTCATTGGTCGCGTGGTCCAGCAGCAGAAACAGCATTTCCATCGGGAGCAGGGCGCCAACCACGTGCTGATTGTACAGGTGCGCCAGGAACAGCGCCGCGGATGAGGCGCCGGCCTTGTCGTTGCGCGCATAGTCGGTCCGGAACTGCGCGATCAGGCGGTGCAGCAGGAGCTCGATCACCTGCGGGAACTGGGTATTGACCACTGACACGAGCGTCGCGTAGAGGGGCGTGAACGACGGCGCTGCGGCCTGCGCCGCCATGAGTGCGCGCGCCAGCAGCCCGCGGCCCCGCACCAGGTCCTGGGCAAACAGCTTCGGCACGAGGTCGCGGACGTTGGCCTCGCTGACCTTGTTGATCAGCCCGTGGATGCCCTTGGCGAGCGCCTGCCACTGAAGCCGCTGGTAGCTGACGCTGGCGGTGTCCGGCGCAATGGCGGCCTCCAGCTGGCGCATGCGTGACGGCGGCACATACACGCCCGCGCGGAACCGCGCCGCGGCGTCCAGCGGCGGCGCCGCTTCCTTCCCGTGGGTCCGGTGGTAGTTCGCCAGCGCCGCAAGCGACATCTTGTTCCGTCGCGGCGCCGGCTCGAACGCTCGGTCCTTTGATGGCGCGGACGCGGGTTCGCGGACGCGGTTAGGGTCAGGGCCGCGGTGACGATCCGGATGGCGGCCATGGCGTCCGTCCCCGCCGTTTGAATCTCGGTGACTCGGCCGGGATGCCCGATGCGGTGGCGGCGGGAGGTGGGGTTTGGCCGGGAGCGGGAGCGGCCGTCGTGGCGCGGCCGATGCCCCGTGCGTCGCGCGGTCGCCGGGCCGACTGTCGCGAGAGGGAACCGACGGCGCTTCGTTGTCGTCGCCGTTTTCGTCTTCGGACGCCGCGCCTTCCTCGTCCTCCTCGTCCACCTCCGATACGCGGGAGGCGGTGGCAGTGGCGGTAGCCGTCGCCGTCGCAGTTGCGGGCGCGGGCTCGACGTGCCCGTTCGGAGGAATTGCGGCATCCTTCTGCCGACGCGTCGGCGACGATGCGGGCGAGGGCGACCGATCTGCCGCGGGACGCGCTGCGGAAGCGTTCGCTACGGATGTGTCGGTCGGAAACGGTTCTGCATCTGCAGCCGACGAATCGGCGGACGGCGAGTCGGCCGGTGGCGCGTCAGCCGGCGGCGATGACAGCGGCGATGACGGCGGCTGCGGACCGTAGTCCTCGTCGTCCGAAGACGACGGCGACGCGGCAGCCGCCATTGGATCAGGCGCGCGTGCGGGCCACCCGCGATGAGCGGCGAGCGATCCACGACGACAGGGCTCTCGTTCGCCTGGAGCGCAGGGAAGCGCGGGAGCACGGCCGGAGACGAAAGCGGGCAGCCTGCAAGACCCAAAGACGACGTGCCGGCTGCTGCGATGTCGGAGTTGGGGTCGAGGGGGCCGATCGGGTAAAGCGACGCGACTGAGGGCGCCCGCACGAGAGACGGCGCGCGATGTCGCTCACCACCAGGAGAACTTAGGCGCCGCCGGCGCGTCCGCATCAGCGCGATATCTGACGCTCCCGATACATCGCCCGCGCTTCAGACTCTAGCCGAAGGCATGAGACATCCGATGAGAGCCGCGACACCCTCCTTGATGTGGCGGCGAGGGGTAGGCATGGCCCCACGGCGGCCTCATGGCGGCCGTGGCCACGCCGCTCCTTCCGCGGCGGTTCCGCCACCATCAAGCCGCGGCCCCAAGACCCTTTTGCCATGGGCGAGATGGCGCAGCATCCATTGCCCCTTCGAGTGGTCCCGGACCGCCGCCGTCACCGCCCCCCAGCAATCCCCTTCACCGCCTCGCCAACTGTAGACCTGGTGTTCAGCATGATTGAACGAGACTTCCCAAAGGCTGTTCCGCAACGCTAACAATCGCTGCGAGAAGCAGAACCAGAGAAGCAAAACCAGACCCAAACCCAGACCCAGAGAGAGACCTAGACGCCGACGCGACCATGACAAAGAAAACTCGGTTACTACGAGACTATGGAAAGATATGCATATTCCCGGAGCGGGTGTGGTTCATGCGTCTACAACGAAAAATCGCCAGACAGGTGACAAGATAGCCAGAATAAAAATGAAGAGCATGAGGTGAGTTGAATGGTTTCATCGCCATGTGAAGCGAACACCAATCGGTGCGACCCGCGATGCCGGGATGCAACACAGACACGCGTCCTTGCACTGTGGTGGTGGGATGGAAGCGTCGCGATGGGATGCCTATCAGCTTTCTAAAACGTTCTCAGCCATGATGTAAGACTGATCATGTAGGTAAGGAATAAGTTTGAAAGATCATCCTGAGGCGAGCGACGACAACTTTTGAACACCACCACAAGAGCATCGAAAAGTGACCTGGTAGACAGCAGAGAACGAGGGAGGCGGAGGAGGCGGCGAGCCGGCGGACTTACCATTGCAGGGATGGCCGCAGTGATTCACAGACGGGGCGAGAGCAGGCATGGCTCATCAGCGGCGGAGACAACCAAGAAGGGGCGGGGGGGAGCTACAAGCGAGCGGCAGCACACGCCGAGAAATGGCGCTGCAACCACCGCAAAGCCGTCGGATGGGGAGGTGGACAGAAACGTGCGCGCAAGCCGCGGTGGAGACATGACTTCGACAACGAAAGATGCATGCTCCATAATAAACAAAGGGACGGGACGCGAGACCCGTCCACGGCGCTTGGGGAAGCGGGCGGTGGTGCGACAACGTAGCGTCGGTAGGGAGGCGACGGGTGCGGTGGGCGCGAACCAAGGCCGGCGCGGCGCACGCGCAGAAGCCAAGCGCGCAGAGGGCGTTTAACCACCCTTCTTCTTGGACACACCGACGGTGCGGCCGCGACGGCCGGTGGTCTTGGTGTGCTGGCCACGGACACGGACGCCCCAGTAGTGACGGAGACCACGGTGGACGCGGATCTTCTTCAGGCGCTCGAGGTCCTCACGGATCTTGGACTCGAGCACGTTAGCGAGGAGCTGCTGGTCAGTGCCCTCGACAACGTCCTTCTGACGGTTAAGGAACCAGGCGGGGATCTTGTACTGGGCCGGGTTCTGGAGAATCTGGACGACACGCTCGAGCTCGTCGTTGGTGAGCTCACCGGCACGCTTGGTGAGGTCGATGTCAGCCTTCTTGCAGACAATGTTGGAGTAACGGCGACCGACACCCTTGATGTGGGTGAAGGCGTACATCACATTGCGCTTGCCATCGACGTTGGTGTTCAGCAGACGCAGGATGTGCTGGAACTGCTCAGGGATGACGATACCCGACTAGAGAAACATCAACAGCAAAAAGAAACAGAACATGGAAGCGAGGTGAGAAAACACAGTTCTGGGAAAGACTTTGGAGTCCGTTTACTGGAGACGACAAGCCCCTGAAGCGCATGAACGAATAATAACGAAGAGCGAGCTAGACGGAGACGGCGAGGCTAGCACGGCCGGAGGTCGACGCGTTGCATCAGCGATGCGTCGGGCAGCGACCGAGAGATGCAGCGGACGACATCGGCCAAGGGTTCGCTCACACGGCGGCGACCAGCAGCCCAGAGAGCGGCCCAAAGCCGCCTGAAGAGCCGCTGGGTGCTTGACGAAGATGCGATCGGACAACCGCATGCATCCACGTCGCTATCGCTTTGACGAGAGTCCAACGGAGCGGTCCGCAGCCACGTCAGAGAACCGGGACGAAGGACTAGCGCGAGCCGACGCATCATTGAGAGCACTGGGCGTCAAACTCCAAAGGCTCGGGTCAATAGCCCGCATCGCGCTTCGGCTATTCGACCATCTGAAGTCCAAGACGAGCGCGTTCCGAACCAACGCTGTTCAGCGGATCCGCCCGGTTTCGTGCTGAGCAGCCGAACAGGACACCGGGCCGCGAGCACCGGGATGTCGCCCCCGTGAAGCCCATGGAGACACGGGTATCACCCCTGGGCGGAAAGGCGCATATGGCAGCGCCGATGTCGAATGCTAACGATGCGGGTGCTCGCCTGTTCGTGATACGCCGTTCGCGCGGATCGGACGACGACGGGGCGGCCTGCAGGCACTTCGCCGATATCGATCGTTGAGACAAAGACGTCGCGCCAAGGTACGGGCATCGTCACCGACAGACATCGGTCCGTCGCGCTTGGCCAGAAAGTCGTCCTAGTCCTCGCTCAGTATCGTCGCTCAGCATTTTCGCTGGGGGGGGGGCTCGTTCAGCGGCGGTCTTGCCAGGGACGGCGCTGGGGAATTAAGGGTCGGGGGCCTTTACCATGTTGGCAGGGTTTTGATACTACGAAACGGGGAACGAGTATGGTCAAGCAAGGAGGCGGTGGACGGCGTCTCCCATCCCTCAAGACCCCTCGTGCACCTGTGCGCGTGCGTCTTCCGATGGCGCTTCCGCCCCACGCAGGTATCCCTCGCACCGTCAAGACCCATGCCGGCCCGGTTTTTTGACCTGCGTTCTGTTAGTAACGGCCATACTCGGCATGTCTGGCGTCCACCGCTTCCGTCGGGTGGATGGATGGATGGATGGATGGATGGATGGCTCCTGGCGGGGGCGGCCTTGGGTCGGTCCCCTGCCGCTCCCGGCCGCAGCCTCGCCACCCGCAAGGTCCCCGCTACGGGCGCTCCTCTGCCCTCCGGGGCGGCCGGGTCGGGCTCCATCGCTACGACGAGTGGCCCGTGAGGCCCCCGCCGCTCGCGCCGATGGCCAGCCGTCCCGCGCCGTGCCGCCTTCGTGCTCCGCAGCGGGCCCAGCGCCACGTCGCACGGGCCCGGCGAATGATGGCCCAAGCCATCGAGCTCCGTGGGCATTGGCGCGCCAGGACGACACCGACGTGCGGGATCTGCCGCGGCGGGATGCTCCTCCGGACGCTGAGCCATGTTCTGCGCAGACGTTCTGCGGGCCCCAGGCGCTTCTGATGGAAGGCCATCCTGGACTCGTGTATCCCATCGTGTATCGGATCAGGGGCCCTGAGGCGCCGACGGACTCGGTCACCGCTCCGTGTGCGCGACAGGAGCCGCCGTCGCTGGCACCACGGTCAATGGACGACGGACGATCCCGCGGCGGCACGCTGTTCCGCTGGTGGCGGTGCCAGCGGGTTCGGCGGGCTCGGCGGGCTCGGCGGGCTCGGGCCCGGCTGGCGAAGGCCTTCAGCCTTCGGCAGGCAACGGACGCATCGGCGGGCAAGACAACCCCGCGGCGATCCCCTTCGATCGTCGTTCGAATGTCGAAAACGCCACGCGATCTGCACACCGGCCCTCCGGCCCTCGGAGAGCCGACGGCTCTCCTTTCGTGGGGGTCATGCGGTTTCGGTCGATTTTTTTCACCCATGGGATGGCCCGACGACGAGTCGTTCTCGACCGGGCATCGAATCGCGCATGCACGGCATGCGGTGAATGGAGCAGCATTGGGCGTTGAATGCCTTCGGCCACTCAGGAGAAGGGCGCCATGGGGTCCATATGTCGGAGCGATAGCCATGAGAGCACCCTGTTGTCACGATCGCAATGTCTCCACGTACATTCGTTGGTGGCGATCGCCGCCAGAGCAACGATTCGTGATGGGTCGCACTCAACGCGGAAAGCCCATTGCTTCTTTGTACTGTCTCACAATTAATACCCATCCACAATCCGCCAGCAGCATTCGCCGTCAAAACATTAAAAGCTAGACATCTTTTTTTAATTCCAATCCATTTGTGGTCCCACTTGAAAGTCCAACGCCGCGACCCGATTCCCTTTGATAATAAGCTTATACCCGGAAAAGGGAGCCGCCGTCACGCAGGATATAGATTATACTCGACATTGACCACGTAGTCTCTATTCCACGATCCCCGGTTCACAGGATATCAGAATTAGCTCGTCATGACGTCCTCTCAGGCGTCCCTCTCGCTTCCTGCAGAGGTCGACGAGGAGGCTGCCGTTCAGGTATGCATATTCGTTGTTTGGAATACGGACGGCTTGTCTCTTTCTCTATCATCGACGCATGCGGTGGCGTGAGCCTCGACACGCCTCAGTTGCTCTTAAAGACCATGCGCCACTCACGATTTTTTTTGTCTTTTTCTATGACGACTCCGCCACGACTGCCGATCCATTAGTGCTGGACTCGGCGCCAGTTCACCGTGCTGCCCGCAATTCCGCATATGTGGCTGGATCTCACGCGCCTGAATTTAAGGTAAGCCAGTCTTATCTAAAGGATAAACCGAAGCGGCTGCCGCGCATCCGACGTCCAACATCCATATGGTTTTCGATGCAGCAGACAGTTACTCATTCGTTGGGGTATGGGATTGGTCTCTTCCGTTGATCATGATCCTCCGATGTTTCCCCTCTGAGGTTTTAGCTACAATGCGCTGGAAAGTTTGCCAGAGGAGATCTGCCAGATGAAGCGCCTCAAGATTCTGGATGTGACCCACAATCAGCTGACGACGCTGCCACGTGGCATCGATCGCATGACGCAGCTCCGCCAGTTGTACCTGAGCTACAACCGCCTCACATGCGAGGCGTTTGCCGTGGAAGACATGACGTCGCTGCCGCTGCAGGTTCTGCATCTCGCTTCAAATGATCTGCCTGATCTTCCAGAGAGCTTCATGGCCTTCCAGTCCTCGCTCGAGGTGCTGGATGTCTCTTACAACGCGCTGATCACCCTGCCTGAGTGGCTTGGCCAGTTTGAGCGGCTCTCGTTCCTCAACATCGCCCACAATCGGCTGCGCACGATCACGCCGGCCCTTGCCGGACTGACGAAGCTGACCTGTGTCCTGCTCCAGGGCAATGCGTTCTCGAACGAAATCCGTGCGGCTTCGGCCGCGTTTGCCAATGTCGCGGCACTCGGTAACGACACCCATCACCTGACCTGATGCCCCCCGCTTAGATCCATCCGCGGCTCCTCCTTCAGCGACTTGCATACTCACCTGGCTTGTCTTTCCAAATTGCTGTTTGATTTCGCCACGCTTTGATCACATTCTCTAGGCGTCTCCGATACGTCGGTGGCATTGAAGCGTAATGCGGAAGAGGCCGGCCTGGCCGCCAACAACACCCAGCGGGGTGAGGCGCTGGTTGCTGAAGCAGCGATCACGCCACAGCAACCGGTCATGTCGCCGACGGTGGCGACTGGCAACAGCTCGCCTGTGGAAGGCCCGCCGCGACCGGCGCACATCAATACTTCCATTGCGACGCTGACGACCAGCCAGCGCGTGCCGACGTTGCTCCGGTTCACGCGCCGCAACATCGCCGCGCTCTCGTCGTATGAGGAGCACGAGGACTCGCCGATCCTGACGGGCACTTCGACCCTGATCCCAGAGAGTCCGCAGACGCGCATGCTGGACGGCCAGCCCGCCGATGGCCCGGCGGCTGCGCTCTACCACTCCTCGTCGCCGCTGCCCCAGCGCCGCCGCCAGCACCACCTCCACCAGCGTCACGTCAGCCATCCCGCCATCGACGACTCCAACAACGACCCGTCGCCGGCCAGCAGCGACGCGACGACCGTGGGGCCCGCGTTCGACGGCAGCAGCCGCCACTCTGCCACGACGCCGCCGTCCCTCACGACGACGTCCTCGCCCGACGCCGCGCTCGTCTCGGCCGCCCGCTCGCCCTTCGCGCCGCTCTCCTCGTCCAACCTTGCCACGACCTCCCGCCGCGTTGGCGCCAGCACGGGCGCCCTCGCCGGCCCCATCGCGGCAGCGTCGGTCCTTTCCGCCTCCGCGGCGGCCTCGTCGTCCGCCTCCGCCGTGGCGACCGCGCATGAGACCCCGATGGGGCGGGGCGAGGACCCCGCGTCGGAGCTAAGCGAGCTGCGCCGCCGCCGCTCCGAGCCGACGGCCGTTCCTGCCGGCGCCACGTGCGCGCGGTGCCAGATCAGCCTCCGGTCCGAGCCGGCGCCGGCGTCCAAGACGTCGTGGTCGACGTCGGCCCTCACCTCGAACAGCACGGACGCCGCGGAGAGCGCGGTCGTGACGGCGCTCGGGCTGTGGTGGCACCGCGACTGCTTCGTGTGCGCGATTTGCGACGCGCCGCTGAAGGCCGACAAGACGCGCGACGGCGGTGTGATCGTGCCGACCACGGCTGTTCTGGGCCCGGGCTCCCGGCCGCAGTGCGCGTCGTGCCACGGCGCGGGCATCAGCTTGGGGCCTTACTACAGCATGACGTTCTTTAACGACCTGCTGAGTAACCTCTAGTCGCCGACGGCACGCCCTCGTTGGGGAACAGCCCTTTGGACACCCGCCACCGTATCGCATGAATCGATGAATATCACTTCATTTTTAGTATGGTGAGTCGGAATCATCGTCCGACGGCGACACGCCCGACACACCCGACGCGTCGGCCGAGCGCGGCGGCATCGGCTGGGCGGCCATGGCGAGGCGCTGCTGGTGCTCGCGCTCAGCGCGATCCCGCACGCGCTCGCGGTTGTCTTGGATCGCATGGAGCGCGCGCGCCACCCGCGATTGCTCGTCGTCGGCGGCGTGCTGTGCATACGAGGCCATCCGCTGCTGGTGATCGGTCTCCTTGGCTAGCTCCGCCGCCACGACGTCCCGCACGGCCGCAACGACCCGGAGCCGTGCGGCAGATGGCTCAGTTGCTGCGCCACCCGCCTTCGGCCAGTCAAGGGTCCAGATCCGCTCAAAGCTCGAGACGACCACGTGGAACCCGGCAGCGAGCAGGACATCCGGCGCGCCGTCGACGTCCAGCACGGCAGTGCGGAACCGCGGATTGGCCTCCCGCAGCCGGCGGTACTTCTCCTCGTCCGGGTGCGCGACGACGTTCCCGAGAAGTGTTGCGAGCGTCGACAGCGTCGTGAAGACCGTGGCGCGGTCATACTGCGAGCGGATGCGGCGCGCGATGAGGTGGCGCGTAGTGGCTTGAGCGGCCCGCGTCGGGCCGTCGGCGCCGGAGCTGGCGGCGGCGGCGGCGGTGGCGGCGGCCTGCTGCCGGAGCCGCGCCTCGGTCACCGCCCGGATCGTCGCCTGATCGGCGTGGTGGCCACCCAGCATCCTGGCGGCGGATCGGGGTGTCGAGGGCGCGACGGCGTCGTCGGCGTTGGCGTTGGCGTTGGCGTCGGCGTCGGCGTCGGCGTCGGCAATGGCAGACGGCAGGATGTGGGAGGCTAGGAGGGCAGGCGAAGCAACCGCGACTGAGATGGGGTCCGTCATACTCGACCCAGGTCGACGTGAGCTGAAGGTATGAAGCCCTCGGTCAGAGCCACGGGTACAACCAGCGAAACGTGAGCTGCGGTCTCGACAACGGTCTCAACGGTATTAATGTGGGTGGGGCAATGATTTCAATTGATGCGGTGTTTTGTTGATGAGGGAGAGCTGGCCATGACAGATGACGGTCCTTGTCGATCGGCTTTGCTGGTGTGACGCTACACGATCGGCACGTGCTTGTTACAGGATCGTCAGGGTCGTGATCCTGCCGATCCGCTGTGGGCCGTGGGCCGCCTCTTCCTTGACAGTGGCCACGTGATGACCTGTGGCGCCCGCGGCCCTCGTCCCTATCGCGCCTTGCGATGATGAGGCTGAGTCGCGGATGGCGTCTGATGAACGCCATGTTGTCGTCCCCCCACGTGGGGTCGCCCGTGTGTACCGATCGCTCCCGCAGGTCCCACCAATGACGAGTGTTTATATACCTTCAGTAAGTACATCTTATTGGATCATTCTCAGGATTGATGCGTATAAGCGCTCGCCTGCATGGGCTCTCGCATAGCAGCGACCGTGAGCGCACCCCGCGTCGGGCATGGAACCTGAGGAGCAAAGGGCGGTCCCCGTAGACGGCGGCGGGGTTTCAAGCGGCCCGACGGGCGCTTCGGGTGACGGCCCGAACGCGCAGCCGCGGTTTCCGACAGCTGTGGATGCAAACAGACAGAAACGTGCTGACGCCGATCGCTTCGATTCTCGGTCGATCCTCCGCCAACGGGTATGAGTTGGCCATCCGCCAGTCCTCTATGATGCTGCGTCTGCATGGCGCCTTTTGCCAGCCTCGTCGGGTCATCGCAGCCTGTTGCCGATTCCCAAACCGCTTCTCTTCGTGGTAGCTCATCGCTCAACGAGCCTATCCTGCGGTCTCTCTGCTCCCTGCATTGCTTCATACCGCCGCTCTCGCCCGTAGCCGGCTGCTGTCCCAAGCCGAGATCGATCTTCTGCGACGTGCCCGCCCCGTGCGTTTCCTGACACACGCGCCTCATGCCGCGCTCCGGCAAGTCCAGCAACCGCTCGCTGGCCGCGGAACGAGGCATGGGCAGCAACAGTCTGCTGAGCCACGTGGACAGCACGGGATCGATGGACGGCACTGGCAGCAGCGCTGGGCTGGCGGGCCCGCCCTCCGCCACGCGCGGCCGCGCGGCCGGCAAGCCGGGACTCCGCGCCAGCACCGGCGCCGCGGCCGCCGGTCTCAGCAAGACCAAAGGGCCTGTCTCGGCCGCATCGGTCGCGACGCCGTTCGCGGTGCCCGAGGCCGAGCACCAGGTGGGCCTCGCTTGGACCCATCTGACGGAAGAGATCTGCGCGGAGCTGCAAACGCTCGAACCTGATCAAGTACTCGTGTACGTTAAGGCGACCATGGACGCGTTAAGACTGATGAACATGATGGGAAGAACAATGACTCACCTGGGTAGACTTGCTGCTGCTGATGATGATGATGATTCGATTGGTGGTGTTGTGATGGCGAGACCGCAGACGGATTGCGCAGATCCTTGATATCCCAGACTGGCAGACGAGTATGCAGTCCGAAGCGCGTTTATCGTTCTATGCCAACGCTTACTTGTAAGTTCTCTCTTTTTTTTTGCTGTCGAGCCGTTCGTTTCGCTTCCGCATGAACGCAAACATTGTCGTTGCCCGTGCCATGGGCTCACCCGAACCACTTTCTGACACATGCCATGGCACCAGTATGGCGCAAATGCACAAGATGCCCGCGATGCAGACCTCGGCCGTCTTTTCCATCTACAAGCTGCTCGTGGATACATGTTTGCTGGACGAGCTCCCGCTCGAGATCGCGATCGTGCTGTTCCAGCGCCTCCTCACCGAACATACGGGCGGCCTCAGCCGATCCCATATGAAGGGGCCCACGCCGCTGCCCGCGACGGTCCTTGAGCATCACCTGCCCTCGCTGGCCTCGCGCGCCGCCAGCAGCGCGGGGGCGCCGCTCGTGACGGGCGCCGGCTCGGTCGACGCCAAGCCGGTCACGCCGGCGACGCCGCTCGCAGCCGCCGCCACGCCCGGCCAGGCGACCCCCACGGGCCCCCTCGTGGTCGAGACCGACCAGCCGGCGGCCTCGGTCCTGTCGATGGCCGAGTCGCGACAGCTCGCCGAGTTCGTCAGCGAAACGCTCTTCCGGCAGTACCGCCTCGTGACGTATGCGCTGACGCACGACCGCCAACAGGACCTCCGCGTGCGCTGCCGCTACGTCGTTGTGCCGCCGCCCGCCGTGGCGCGCGCGAGCGCCGACGCGCTGGCCGCGGGCGCCGAGGGCGCGGCCAGCGAGGCGCCCGCTGCGTCGGCGTCGACGACGCCGTCCACGGCCACGACCGCGCCGGCGGGGCCCGCGCCCACGACCGCCAGTCCTCCCGCGGCGGGCAGCGGCACCGCGGCCGGCGCGGGAGCGGGCGCCGCCAAGCCGGTGCCCGCGTCGCCTGCGAAGCCGCCGAGCGGCACGCCCCACGGCGCCTCCAGCGGCCGCGCGGGCGCCCCGTCTGCCGCGGTCCCGCCGGCACCGCCTCCGGGCGGGCAGAGCGGGCCGGCTGCCCATTAGCGCTGCCCGTCCCGGCCGCCGGTGGGCCGTCTCGTTCACAGGATCAAGGAGGATCCAGTGGCTCCAGAATGGTCGAGCGGCTCTGCAGGATCAGGACGGTCTGCACCCGTCGACGCCATCGGCTCGTCAGCGCATCGAAGTCGGGTATCTTGGGTATACTTGTATGTCACGATCCATGATACCGGGATGGACCAACGGCCATGGCTTCCGATTGGGGTGAACCGCGAGCACCCCTCGTGTTGCTGATCGCGGCCGATGCTGGATGGGGTGAGGCGACGGCATGACCCGTTCGCCGCGGGGGAGGCGCGGGGGGGCAGGCGGCCGGAGAGAGACCGGGGTCAGGCGGGACCACCGGTCGGGAAAACTCCGCCGATCCGCCGATCTTTCGAGGCGGCGTGCCGGCGGGCCTTCGCGGAGGATGATCCGTGCGACGCTAAGACGATCGACCCTCCACGTGACTGGAAGCACCCCTGCGGTGCACAGCGGCCAGCTAAGGCAGCGTAGTATGATGAAAGGAGGTGCCGTCCCATACCGCGTGCCTGGGTCTCTCAGCCGTCTGCGGCGCCCTTATGCCCCGATCCCCATCGCCCAGTCCCCCCCGCCGTCCCGCTCGTGCCTCGGCCCCGATGCGTTCAGCATCGACCACGCGCGATCCCTGACATAGCCCGCGCTTTCTGCCTTTCGCGTGTTGGCACGGCTTGCTTGCCCTGATCAGCCGCTGCGCGACACGACACTGCGTACGCGCCGCCGCGCTAGCCGGCACCCCGCGGCCGGCGTCTGCCGCGTGCCTCCCGTCGGCGCCTCTCGCCGCCGCGGCCGCCGCCGCCGCCGCCGCCGCCGCGTGCGCTCGAGCCGCCATGCCGACCGGTCCGCCGTCGGCAGGCCGCAGTCGCGCCGCGGCCGCCGCGGCCGCCGCCAACGCCGTCAGCCTCCCGCTCGCAGGCGGCGGCTCGAGCGCGCGCGCCAGCGTCGACCGCCTCACCGCCTCCCACGACGCGCTCGCGGGCCCGCCGCGCGCGCCCTCGACCATGAGCGGTCTCGCCGACTCGGAGCCCGCGCGTGGCGCCTCCGCCGACGGCGACGCCCTCTGCGGCGCTCCGGCCTCGGCGGCTTCATCACGCCGCCCGCCGTCGCCACACACGCCGTCGCCCCGCACCGCGGCGCCCATCGCGGCCGCGCTGCTCGCGGGCGGCGCCGACTTCTTTGCGGCCTTCGCCGCCGCGAGCGACGAGCGCCAGCGCTGCCTCGAGCGCGAGTGGACCGCCGCCGTCACGCTGCAAGCCGCCGCCCGTGGTTTCATCCTGCGCCGCGCGCTGAAGCGGCTGCATTGGCTGGCTTTCCGCATCCAGCGGCTGTGGCGCAGCCACGCCGCGCGCATCCGCACCGCCGTCCAAGCCACCCAGTGCGCGCAGCACCGCGAGTTCATGCGACGGACGCGGGCCGCCGTCAAGATCCAAGCCGCGTGGCGGGGCTATGCGACGCGGCAGCTCCGGGGCCACAGCATGGCGACGCGGCGGCGGACGCGGCTGTTTCTGCAGCAGCAGAACGAACGCATGCTCGCGCAGCTGGATCAGATCGCGGGCGCCGAGCAGCAGGAGCGCGCCGCGATGGTGGTGCAGAAGCAAGCCTACCTGCTGCAGCTCGCGGCCGTGCAAAACCACCATCTTGTCAGCACGGTCCATATCCCCGGCGTGTTTGCCGAGGTGCTCGAGCCCGCGATCCGGCCGGAGGGCGCCGCGCTGCCGACGGCGGCGTCCACGTGCTCGATCGACATCTCGGAGGCCCACGTGCTCACCGGCGAGAAGCCCTCCTTGTCCCGGCCCACGACCCCGACGCGGCTGCTCAACGGCTACCACGTGCGCCTGACGGACGCGCAGCTCTGGAACACGGCCGAGCTGCGCGCGTACGTCACGGCGAGCATGGCGCGCACGCGCGCCGCCGCGTCCGCGCTCGCGCCGCCGCGGTCCTCGACGCCGACCGCCACGACGTTCCTCGCGTCGCCGCCGGCGCCGGCGCCGCCGGCGGCTCCGGCGGGCAGCCCGCGGCGCCGCGCCGCGCCCCTCGCGACGGCGACCTCGTCGTTCAAAGCCACGCCGCGGCGCAGCCACGCTTTCTTTCCCGATACACCGCCGTCCGTGTTGCACACGCCAGCGCGGCACGCCTCGGCCGGCCGCCCGCTTTCGCGGTATGCTGCGTCCGCCCTGGCGTCGGCGGGCGTCAAGGCGAAGCGCGGGATGGTGGCCGCGCTGCCGTTGCGTCCGCCGCTGCCGCGTCCCCAGGGCGCCTAGGGCCTCTCGACGTCGGCCGCTTCGGTTCGCGGGTCCTGGGTTCGCGGCCCGATGCCACGCGCCACGCGCCGATCCCGCGCGCGGCGCCTTCTGGGGTCGCCGCCGCGTCCCGCGATGCCACGAGGGCCTCGTGTGGCGTGGACGATGTGGCGGTGGCGGCGGAACTCCGTCTTGCGGCTGAGTTTTCTCGTCATTTCTCTTTCGCTGCGGAAGCCGACACCGTCGTGGTTGGGCGCGGCCCGTCTGCGCCACATGCGCGCGGACCCTTCACCGCCCGTCTCCACCATGTATGCACGAGCACGGCGCCCGCCAGGACGGGACCGCGCGTCCGCACCGCGGCGTGACTGTCGACGTCGGCTCACGCCAGTCTGCCGACGATCCCGTCTGCCGAGGATCGGATCCGCCTCCAGCACGGATCGCCGGCTCGCACAACGCGGGTGACACGGCCCCTTTCCGCCTCGTCGCTGCTGATCTCCCGTCTGACGCGGCCGCTGTGGTCGGCGACCGTCGACCTGTTCTGACCATGGCCTCCTCCTCCCCACCACCACCATCCTCACCATCGCCGCCACGGCGGCGGCGGCGGCCGTCGCCGTCGCCGCCGCCCGCCGCCACGCCGGCGCTCGAACAGCCGCCCCGCGCCCCCGAACCCGGCGCGACGGTCGTCCGCGACTCCGCGTCAGGCGCGTGGACCTACGCGTCGGCGCGCCACGGCGTCCGCTTCGCCTTCGACGCGGCGCGCCGCGCATGGATGCCCGTGGTCGATGCCGGCCAGCTGGCGCTCCAGCAGTCGGCGTACGGCGGCGGCGACGATCCCGACGCGGATACCGCACCGCGTGCCGCGGCGCCGTCGAAGCGGAAGACGGCGGACACCGCGGGCGCCGTGCCGCCGGCCGCGCAGCGCACTGCGGCTCGATCGAACCCCCGCGGCGCGGCCTCGAACGCTGCGCCACACACGTCGGTCTACGTCACGGGCCTGCCGCCCGACGCGACGGTCGACGAGGTCGCGGCGCTGTTCAGCAAGTATGCGGGCGTGCTGATGCCCGGCCCGGACGGCGTGACGCCGCGCGTGAAGCTCTATATGGGCGCGGACGGCGTCACGCCCAAAGGCGACGCGCTGCTCACGTTCTATAAGCGCGCGTCGGTCGATCTTGCCATCACGTTGCTGGACGACCGGCCGTTTCGGGAGCCCGCCGACCGCGACGCGCCGCGGATGCGCGTCACTGAAGCCGAGTTCAAGCCCAAGCCGTCCGCGGAGCCGCCCGAGGCGGCGGCGGCGGCCGCGCGGCGGCCGCCCGACGCGCCGCGCGGCCTGCTCGGTCTCAGCCGCGCGGCGCAGCGGCAGCAGAAGCAGAAGCACCTGCGGGCGCTGCAAAACAAGCTCGAGTGGTTCGACGATAGCGTGCCACAGCTCTCGCAGAAGGCGCAGCGCACGGTCGTGCTGACGGGGCTGTTCACACTGGCGGAGCTCGCGGCGGACGTGACGCTGCTGCTCGACCTGCAGGAGGACGTGCGCGAGGAGTGCGCCCGCTTCGGAGAGGTGACATCGGTGATTGTGTTCGACCGCGAGCCGCGCGGCGTCGTGATGGTGCGGTTCCGCGAGCAGCCGAGCGCCGACGTCTGCGTGGCCTGCATGCGCGGGCGCTGGTTCGGCGGGCAGCGCATCGGCGCCGCCATCTGGGACGGCGCGACCCGCTTCCGCCGCACGGACGGCCGCTCCGCCGAGGAGCGGGCGCTCGCGGCCGAGTCGGCGCGGCCGGGCGGCGCGGCGGCGTCGACGCCACGTGGCGGCCCTGCGCCCGCCGATGGCGCGAGCGACGGCGACAGCGACGATGAAGCCGCGCGGCTGGAAGCGTTTGGCGCATGGCTCGAGCAGCAGGGCGACAGCAGCGATAGCGATAGCGGCAGCGACCACCGGTGACGGCTGCAGGCGGTCCTCGCGTCCTCCGTATCCCCCGCGATTGGGCTTCCTCTCGCCGATTGCTGCTACCAGCAAGCGTCGTGCATGTGATTGGACCGACTCGATCAGCACAGGCGATGTCCAGCAGAAAATGCCGTCATGCCGGCCGTCCCGTCGTCGGATGCCTTTGCGTCGACGCCTGGTATCGCATCATAGAGGGCATGAGCCTGATTAAGCTCAAGCCCCGTTGCGGCACGGCACAAGCACGAGCACAAGCCCAAGCACGAGCACAAGCACAAGCACAAGCACAAGCACGAGCATGAGCATGAGCATGAGCATGAGCATGAGCATGAGCATGAGCATGAGCATGAGCACGAGCATGAGCGTGGCTTAGCGAGCAGCTCGTCTGCCCCCGTCAACGTCACAGGGGTCCCGCCGCTCACTCTCTATGCAATATATATGAATTGGCGATCCATGGATGCTTGTGAACGTCTTCCGCGCAGCTTTTTGGAGATACCTGTATCGAGAGCTCCGCTTGTACCTCCCGCGACATCGGTCTCGCATGAAGGATGAGAACGCCTTTTTTTCCCGTTTCGGTCACGCTCAGGCGGTGCTGGCGTTCCGAGTCACGACCAACGAGCGTCGGCGTGCTGAGCGACGCCTGTCAACGCGTGTTTTACAGGAATGACAGGCACCTGCATTCTGCGACGCCGCGGACGCGGGAGGCGACGACGGGGGCACCGCACGATGTATGAATTCTTGCAGCGCTCGGCCAAGTGCCAGCAGCGGGATCCGACGTTATGCGGAGGGTTGTGGCGCCATTGTGCGGTCGGACATTCGCGGCGCTGGCCACGGGGGCCCTCGGACGTCACACGGTGTGGGCCACGGCGACCCTGCGAAATGGCGTATGCGAGGTTCTCGTGACGGCGAGGACGACGGCAGCGACAACGGCAACGACAACGACGGTCACCGCGGGAATGGCGTTAGTGCTACGCTCGCGTGCGGACGAGCCGTGGCCTGTTTCAAAGCCCTGTGCGAACATGGCGGCGACGCAGTCGACGGGGCCGATGGCGACGACGAAGACGGGTGCCGGGCCGGTGGGCTGTACCACCCTGTACCAACCGGCGGGCCTCGGCAGATCCGCGGCGATCGCGTCGCGCAGGACCCAGGCGAGGGGTTGGGGATGTGAATGTGAGCGGCCGCTGGCGCGATCCCGTATGGTTCCCGCTGAATTCCTTCCAAAACCTGCATCCGTTGGCGGTCCCGCATCAGATCCTGCGTTGACGAGGCCCGTGGGCACTACCGTATCCCCTGATCACGGACGTCTCCATCTTGCCGCCTAGCTGCGCAGTGTTCCCTGTTGCTGCTGTCGGTCATCACTTCGACAAGAGGGAATCGTGCCTGCGCGCTGGTTGTATGGGAGTCCCCATCACATCCACCTGACCTGCAGCTCCCTCAGCATCCTTGAACGCTTTACGGGCTGCACGCCTCCCCGGGGCCGCCGCCGCTGCTGCCGCTCCCTCCGCCATATCGCCACCACAGCTGGCGCCGCCAACGCCGCGTGGCCGACGCTGCGTGGCGGGGACTTCGAGGGTCGCACGGACGCCTGAGCAGCTCTGCAGCCACCGGTGGCAGACGCGCGCGGGACCGCTGAGCGCGGTATCCACGCTCTTCGCTTACACGTGGAACAGCCGCACGTGGGGAACGGCATCGCAATTTTCCGTTAGACGCGATAGATTCGGCAGCAGCATCCATCCTTCTCATCCCTTGTATGCTTCGTGTCTATCGTGACCGTGGTCATCCTGACGCTTATCCGAGCTCCGACGCCTCCGATTGCATCTGTCTGTCCCCCGCGCAGTGCCCCCCTGGACGCCCATCTCCAGCCGGTCTCTTAGCTGGTATCGGTCCACCTCCCAGGCTCCCTCCTTTTGAATTCGCCGGGCATCGCCGGGCATTGTCGGGGTCCCACACCGTCAGCCCCACACCGCCAGCAGTCGTGCCGACCCCTGGGAAGGGCCCTCCGCCCGCGCGCCACGAGCTCCGATCGGCGCTCAGCGTTCCTTGACGTGAGTCGGAGTTGGCCTTTCCACTGGAGGGGAAAGCTCCCGTTCCAGTTCCCATCGTTCTCTCCCGCCGTGGCCGTGGGATCCGCGCCATCGTCGCTGCCCGCGCACGTGCGCGGGGAAACCGCTCTCCAGCGCTCGCGGGATCCACGGCCTTCTCGGCACTCTCCCGCATCGCCTCCATTAACGCCCTCCCCTGTCCTCAGCTGCGGCGGGGACATGGCGCGGACCTGCCGGCCCTGTCTGCTTAGCCCTGCCTCCTCACCGCCACCGCCGCCGTATTCTTCTCCCGCGCGCGCTGACCGCTGGGTGGCCGCTTGACTGCGCCGCGCCGCGAGCCGCGCTTCGCTGGCGTCCCCTCTGCTGACGGGTATACCCCTCCACGCCCCCGCGACCATGTCGGTCCCGGCCGCCGCGCCGCCAGCCGCGGCCCTGGCGCCCGCCGTCACCGCCGTGCCCATCGCAATCCCGAGAGCCGACGGCGCCGATGACCGCCTCGACCCGATGGCGCCGCCCGCCCTCGGCGGCCACGGCGGCGTGGCAGCCTCGGCGCCGCTGCCCGTCAAGAAGCCCCGCATGCCTATGGCGTTCCCGAGCTCGCCGTGCGAGGACCGCGTGCTCGACAGCGAGAGCGACAGCTCCGCACGGCGGCAGCGCGCGACGTCAGGGTACCTGAGGCCCGTGACGACCTCTTCTCTCTCGGCGGTCGGAGACCTCGCGGCGGCGGCGGCGGCCGCGGCCGCCGCCGAATCGACGGACGTCACGTTGCCAAGACCGCCGCCGCGTGGGAAGCCGCTGCCCAACAGCCTCTCCCGCACGTCGCACTCGAGCACGCCGCAGCCCTCCGGCGGCGCCGTCCCTCCGGGCGCCAGCAGCGGCCACCACGCGGCGACAGCGCTGTCGCGGTCGCACTCGGTCCACGTGCCGTCGTTCCGGACCTCGTCCTACCAGGACGTGAGCCCCGTGGCGCTGCCGCCGATCGGCTGTCTGAACAGCGACTACCCCTTTCTCATGAATGCGGGCGGCGGCGGCGCCGGCGGACAGCCCCAGGCCGCCGTCGCCCGGCTCCTCGACCGCGATATGGCCCACCAGATCGGGGTGCTTCTGCATGTCAAACCCTCCCGCGCCGAGCGCCCGTCGCCGCCCGTCACCGCTGCCTCTGACTTCGCCGCCGTCAACGCGGCCACGACGGCGCTCGCCCGTCCGAAAAGCGGCCGGGTCTCGCCGCTGCAGCGCTTTGGCGTCGGCGTCGGCGTCGCCCCGTCCGCCCCGTCCGCCCCGATAGCGGCCGCGCCGTCCGCCGGCGCGGCGCCGGCGTGGTATGTTCTCGACCGGATGCTCGCCCGCGGCGCCATCTCGGCCGTGTACGCCGGCCATCAGGTCGACCTGGGGGCCGCGGCACATGCCGCTTCGGCCTCGGCGCTGGTGGCCGCCGTGCGCCGCATGGGCCCCGTGATCCGTGCGCCGGCTCACTTCGTCCACGCGGACCTCGCGCTCCCACCGCCAGGCCGCCGCGTCGCCATCAAGGTGCTGTTCCGTTACGGCCTGACGGCACGGCAGCTCGCGCTGCAGCGCCGCGAGGTCGCGCTGCTGCGCGATCTGTACGCGCGCATGGCCGTGCTCGCGATGCCGTCCACGCCGTCGCCGGTCGCCGCCGCCGTTGCCGCCGCCGTCGGGGACGGCGCAGCCGCCGCCACGGGCCTGGCGCGCGCCGGGTTGCGGCGCAAGACGGTGGCCGCCCGCGGCCCCGCGCCGCCGCGGCCGTCCGAGACGACCCTGGCCCTCGGCAGGCCTCGCCCGCACGTGCCCCGCGTGCTGGCGTTTGTCCGCGGCGTCAATGCGCGATACCTCGTCATGGAGCACTGCGGCGACGATCTGTTCGAGATCCTCGCGGCGCGGCAGCCTATCGCCGCTTCGACGCCGTCTCCCGCCGTCGGCAGCTACGGTGGCGGCGGCAGCAGCGGGCGATCCGCCGCGAGCTCGTCACCGGCGACGCCCGTGAGCGCGTTCGTGCCCGCCGCCGCCGCCATGCCGCCGCCACTGCCGCCCAAGCAGTGGCAAGTGGCGAAGCTGCCCTGTGCCATGGACGCCCTCGAGCGCGAAGCGTGGGTCCGCCGCGTTTTCCTGCAGCTGGCGCGCGCCGTCGCCGCGGCCCACGCGCACGGCTTCTTCCACCGCGACCTGCGGCCCGAGAACATTCTGATCACGCAGGACTCCGCGACCGGCGAGGAGCACGTGACCGTCGTCGACTGGAGCGTCGGCACCCGCGACCCGTGGTCCACCGTCTTTGGCGTCGGCGCCGTCGGCTACATGGCGCCCGAGTGCCTGCCCGCGGCGATCGCCGACGTCCGCGTGCTGCGGACCGACGCCCACGACCGCGACCGCGACCGCGACCGCCCGCCGACGCTGCCGCTGCCACTGCCCGCCCGCGAGGGCTATTCCTCCGCCGACGCCGATACCTGGGCGCTCGCGATCGTGCTGCTGAACCTCATCACCGGCTGCGTGCCCTGGAAGCAGGCGAACCCGGCGCTCGACCCTGACTTTAGGCTATGGCTCGACTCGTGCCCCGCAGCGCCCGCGTCGCCGTGCTCACCCGCGTCTGGCGACACTTCGGCGTCCTCCACGTCCGCGGCCCCACTCTCGGCTTCTGTAGCGTCTCTGATGACGGCCGACGATGCGACCACTACCACGACCGCAGCGGCGGTGCCCACTGCGGCGGCTATGGCCACGACCGCGGCACCCGCGCCGGCGCCGGCGACGGCAACGGCGACGACGGGCGTGCCGTCGCTGGACCGCCCGTCGTCGTCGCGGTCGGGCTACGCGCGCCCCTTCGTCTCCGACTTTGACCGTGACGCCTGCCGCCGCCGTCTCCAGATCACGACCCAACTCGAAGCGGCGCTGCGCCGCGTGCTCGTACTCGATCCCGCGCAGCGGCTCAGCCTGGCCGAGTGGATCCGCCTGCTGGAGGAAGACGTGCCGTTCTGGATGGAGCCTGCGGTCGCGGCGAACATGGTGCAGCGCCACGCCGCGGCCGCCGACGCGGCCGCCGCCGACCGCGCCGACCGTCTCATGCAGCGCAGCGCTGCACAGCCGATCCCGCGGCGCGCCAGCAAGCACGCCGCGGCCTCGCTGGATGCCAACGGCGCGCCGGGGCCGAGCTCCTTCTTTTCGTTCCCTTTTTCCTTTTCGCCGAGCACGAGCGGCCGCAGCGCGCAGCATCGCGCGACGCATACCCCCAGTCACGGCCCCACCTCGATCTACGGCCCGGGCCCCGCCGTGGACGCCGCCGCCGCCGCCGAGGACCGCGGCTTCTTTTTCCCGAGCGCCGCGTCGGCCGCCGCCCATGCCGCCCTCAAGGTCGGCCGCCGCGTGACCAAGACCAAGAGCAAGAAGCCGAAGGCGGCCAAGACGCTGCGCAAGCCCTCTGAGCTCGGCGGCGACCACGAGCCGGTGTTCCCTGGGATGGAAGGCGTCGGAGACGCCGACAGCCCGCACAGTCGTGGGCCGCCCGACATGGTGGCCACGCTGGCGCCTTCGGACGGCACGACAACGACGGCCGCAGCGACACCCACAGCGGCGACGGCGGCGGCGACGTATGGCGCGGCGGCGGCCGCGACCGCTCCTCAAGTCATTCCCATCGCTGCGGCCACGACGACGGCCACGTTGTCGACGTCGGCGCCCGAGTCCCTGCTCGCCGGCGTCGCTTCACCGGAAGCGCCCCCTGATTTCCTGCTGATGTTGGACGGCGCGGGCAAGGCGGCGACGCCCGCCGCGAGCGCCATGGCGCGCGACCGTCGGCTGAAGCGCACCGTCACGACCGGCCACAAAGTCTTTGGCTCGCTGTGGCGTCACGCGAAGCGGGTCGTGCCGTCGCCGTCCTCAGGCGCGCTCGGCCACGGCCCCTCTCTGGAGCTGCCGGCGGACACCGGCACCGGCACCGGCAAGGAAGCCTCCAACATGCCGAAGGATCCGACGGCGACGGCGACGGATCCGACGCCGTTGTATTCGGGCCACGCGTCGCCCATGAGCGCGGGGGCGGGCTCGACGCGGTCGGCCCGGGGCCCGCTCCAGCGCAGCGTGAGCATCAGCGTGCCCCGCTTTTGGTCCCGCGACAAAAAGCCGGCGAGCGCCACGGCGGCGGGCGCCCTCGTGCCGAGCCCGAGCACGACCGTCGCAGCCCATGAGGCCGCGACGCCGTCACGGCTCCCGCGTGTTTCTGACGGGAGCGCAAGTCCCTCCGGGTCGCCGTCGCTGTTCGTGGCGGGCGCGACGCCGACGCCGCCGATGCCGGCTCCCATGCTGGCGCCGACCGCGCGTCCGACGATGCTGGCGCGCGCCAAGACAATGATGGAGCCGCGACGCAGCGCCGCCGCGCGCCGCGCCGCGTTGGCACAGGGTGTTGCTTCGACGTCCACGGCAGCAGATGCGCCGCCGCCGCGATCGGACACGGCCGCGACGGCGCCTCTCACAGCGGCTGCCGTGGCCGAAGCGACGTCCACGCCGCCCTCGATGGTCTTGGACACGGTCCACGTCGACGGCTCGAGCGCGTCTGCGGCCGCCGATGACGCGGCGCTTTCCACTCTGGCCGTTGCGATGCCGGCCACCTCGTCGCCGACGTCGCCAGCGCCACCGTCATCGCCCACCAGGCCTGGCTGCGAGTCGAGGTCTCTTTGTTCCGCGGCGACGACGATGCGCGCCGTTCGCCACGACGCGGTCGCGGCCGGCCCCCACGATGAAGCGCGGCTGAGCCACGATACAGTGGGCATGACGGCCCTGGCGTCCACGGCGTCCACGGCGATCTCCACGCTAGCGACCGCGACCGCGACCGCGACCGCGACCGCGACCGCGACCGCGACCGCGCCGGGCCCGCTGCCGAGCGCCGGCGTTGACGGCAACGTCACGGTCGACCCGAGCGACGCGACGGGGTCGCACCGGACGCAGAGCGGCATGTCTTCAGACGGCCAGTCTCCGCGCTGGGTCACGGACGTGCCGGCCGCGGGCGTCGTCACCGTCAGCACCGCGTCGGCGAGGGTCGCCGCGGCCGACAAGCCCGTGGTGATCCTGCCGGCGTCCGCGTCGTCGCCGGCGCCGTCCCCGGCCGAGCTCTCGCCTGCCTCGAGCCGCGCGCCGCCGCACGTGCTGTCCCCGTCGGCCTCGAGCCCGGCATCGCCATCCGCCTCGCTGTCCGCTTCGCTGCAGCAGGTCCCGGCCCGCGCGTCGCTGCCGCCGCGCGCCTCGACCCCGCCGTCGGCCTCGCCGCTGCCCTCGCCGCTGCCCTCGCCCTCCGCGTCGTCGTCCACGAGCCGCCCCTTCCAGCAGAGCGTCATCAGCGCCTGGAAGCGGTGGCTCAAGAAACCCTTCACGATGGGCGCCGCGTGGACACATACGCACACGCACACGCACGCAGGCACGCCGCCGACCAAGACGGGGCTCGCCCGCGCCGTGACAACGGCGCCGCGGTTCCGCGCCTCGCCGTCAGTCGATACCGCGCTGTCCGGCACCCGCGTCCCGTCGCCGCCGCTGCCGCGTCTGCCGACCGTCGTCGTGCGCCCTCCGACCGGCTCGCTCAACCCGGCGGCTTAATGCATAGTAGTCTCCGATTGGTTTCGTTTTGGTTTGGTTTGTTTTTCGGTGAGATTTTTCCTTTTTTCTTTCTTTTTGATATACTTGAGATAGGTTCATCGACGCGACGAGGCCCGCTGGCCACGGCGATGGGGACAGGATGGGGTTTAGGAGAGCGGGAGCTGCGAGAAATCGAGGCGGCCGCGGCCGTCGGCCTGCTGCTGGCGCAGCCGGTTGAGAGCGTCCTCGCGGGTCGCGAGGCGGGCACGGGTCTCTTGCGCGGCGCGGTCCAGCGCTTGCTGCTGCTGCGCGATCAAGTCGGCGCAGGTCGCCGTCGGCAGGGCGAGGAACACGTGGCCGGCGAGGAACCACACGTGAGAGTCGGAGGGCCCGACGGCGCCGCCCTGCGACGGCTCGGCGAGCACAGCCTGCGCTTCCTGGTTGACGGCGACGTGGGCCTGGTGTTGGCGCAAGAGAGCGCGATCGGCCAGCAGCTCTTCCATCAGATACTCCTCCTCGGCCCGCTTCTGCAGATACGAGGTGGTGGAGGAGGAGGTTGCTGTGGGGGATGGAGACGGCATCCTGTCTGGGTGGGTTCAATAGGAGTGGTCCGGGTAGGCGATGGGACGGCGCTGATCACGCTGGCTGGTCGCGCGGAGAAGCAAAGCGGTGATCCGGTGGTCCCCAGGGGCGTCGGAGTTTCGGTTAAGTGTGCGTCCACATCGACACTGTCACGAAGCATTGCCCCGTCAACGATGCGTCACGAGACTAAACCTGGAGAGAAGCGGCGATCACGTCCGTTCGAGCCACTTAAGGCTTTCTTCGTAGAGCGCCCACGTGATCGCCGAGCTGAGGCCTTTGCGCAGCAGCCGCGGCAGGATGCCGGCAAACATGACCCGCACGCCGTCCTGCCGAATGAGCGCCACCATGGCCCACGGCAGCGTGTGGCGCAGTCGCGCCCCGAGGGAGCCGGCGGCGGCGGCGGTCCCCGCGGCGTGCTGCGCCACGGGCCGGCCCCGGTTCTGCAGCTGCTGCCGGCATCGGAGGAGATCGAAGGGCTGTGTGACAGCGGTCGCCAGCACAGAGCTCAGACCGGCCGATACGAGGTTCACCACGAGCGTCGGGTCCGGCACCCGTGGCGTCGGTGCGCGCGAGGTGGAGGCAGGGGACGGCGGCGGCGAAGCGACGGCCGTGGTCGCGGGCCGCGTGCCGGACCCGCTGGCAGCCGTGATGCCGCGGCGCAGCTGCTCGTAGAGCATGAGGTAGAGCCCCGAGTACGGCGCGTCACGCAGGACGGTGGCGCCCGCGCCGGCAAAGAACCCGCGAACGCCGTTCGTGGCCATGATGTCGCTCGCGGCGTGCGCCATCGACGGGTAGCGGTACCAGCTCGATTCGTAGCGCACCTTCACCACGCTCACGGGCATCATAATCATGCTGACCAGGCCGCGCGCCGTGACGCCAGAGACGCCGTTGATGAGCGTGTCGCCGCCGCGCAGGGCCCGCGTCAGCAGACCGTCAGTCGCTCCCGCCGCGGCCGCCGCCGGCGCCGCGGACGCCGCTGCCAGGTAGGCGCGGACGGCGGGCCGCGCCGCGAGCGTATTGAGCCGGGCACGCAGGTCCTCCAGGACCACAAAGTAGAGCGCGATTCCGGGTCCGTTGCGCAGGACAGACGGCGTCGTACCGCGCCACAGGCCGCGGACGCCGTCGGCCTGCACGACGGAGGCCGCGGTGTGCACCAGCGGGATCCGATGCCACGGCCGGGACGCCGACGGCGACGAAGCGACCATCGTCACGGACGGCTGCTGCTGCTGCTGCTGCTGCTGCTGCAGGCGCGTCTTGATCAGATCGAGCGGCTGCAGCGCCACGCAGCTCACGAGGCCCGCGAACGCGCCGCTGAGAATGAACTGCGACTGGCGGGAGAGATGGGACGGGTTCGGCGGCAACGGGAGCGAGACTGCCGCGGCTGGCCGGCCAACGACGCGCGCCGCCGCGGTGGACGGGCCAGCGGTGGCATTACCGGCGGTGTCGGCCGGCATCGCGTGGTGCCGGGGGCTGACCGCGGTGGCGGAGCCGCCGTGGCCTGAGGTCTCGCCAGCCGCGGCGGCCGGCGCATGGGCCACGGCGGCTGCCATGGCGAGCGACTCCGCCGAGCGCCGGGTCAGCGGCAAGAGGCAGCGAAGGTACAGGCAGCGCTCACGGCAGCCGAGGGCGCGCGCGTCGTCGCATGGAGAGCAGGATCGATGGGTTGCGGTGGGATCGGTGGATACCGGTGGTGCGGGAGCGGCAGCGCTTGACGCGCGCGATCCGGGGTGACGAGCACGCGGAGCAGGCCCGGGCGGCCCGGGAGGCGGGTCGGCGGCGGATCGTGGCGGCTACGTCGGAACTTCGGTCGATGCGGCGAGCTGCCGTCTTGATCTGCATGCCCCTGAGACGGCCGACAGGGTTCATCCTGTGGCGGCACGGGGTTCGCCGGCGGCGTCGGCGACCAAAAGACCGACCATCCGGGTGCTGGCAAGGCCCGATCCTCCGGCGGCCATCGGACCACCGCCGGCTTCGCGGCTCCCGCCGCCGGCATCGCGGTTACCGCCACCGCCATCGCCGCCCCGAAGCTGAAGGGGGCTCCGCGGCGCTTCAAGCGAGGCGTGACGCCGAAAGGTGAAAAGTGACAAAGGGTGCTTTGGCCGCCAGTCGCGCTGGGCTGCGCCACACATCCCGAGCCCCCGAGCAGCCCCGTTAGCTCATGCAAAAGGGATCATCGGGCGCTCGACGGCCACGATGGGTCGTGACCCTCCGCCGCGAGACGGGCTGTCCCAACCACCGCGAGCGAGTGCTAGAAGAAACGTCGAAGATACATGGATTTAATGGCCCAGAAGCTCGTCAATCATCATGTCGGCGGCACGGGTCATGACGGCGATCGACTGCGCTGTCTGGTCTGCCGTCGGTGAGGCGGCCGCCCCCACGGCGGGCGAAGACGATCCTAGCGAGGTGGGTGACGAGCCGGCCGCCATCGCGGCAACGTCCAAGTCCTGGCTGCTCCCACCCCGCCAGGTACGAACGCGCGACGGCCTGTAAGAATCCTGCAGCTGCTGCGACGCGTGGGACGGCTGCTGGGACAGCTGCTCCAAGGGCTGCTGGGACGGCGGGTGGGCGCGCTGCCGGTAAGGGTGGTAGTGGGGCGACCGCGTCTCATGCGATCCCCAAGGCGTTTTTGGCAAGCGGACGTCGCCGCCGACGTAGCCGCGGCTCGGGGAATACCCGCCGCCGTGGGGTCCCGAAGGGTCGAGACGGCATGTGCTCGAGACAAGGAGCGACGGCGGCGTCGCCACGAAGGACCCGCCATGAGGCGTCGCCAGCCTCACTCCCATCGCCATCGGCGACGCCACAAACGCCGCCGGTGCCACGTGGCCGTCCGGTGCCGTCCCGGTGGCGCCGGTCTCGACGATGCGGCCGAGTCCGCGGTCGCCGCCATTGCCGCTGCCGCCATCGCTGTCAGAGCGCACCGGCGACATGAGCCGATCCAGCGCCTCGGCGTCCCTCTGTGTCCAGTGCTCAGCGGTGTCGCCCAACGTTTGGCCCGGCGTCGACAGGACGGCCGGCGCCCTGCCGAAGGCCGCCGTCGGAATGAGCGTGTCGATGGACGTGTACTTAAGGCCCAAGTCTAGACTGAGATCCAAGGCCCCAGGGTCGGTCGGTGCGGCACGCTCGTTCCGCAGCGCTGTGGACCCCGTCTCGCCCATCGTGCCAGCCATGGCCATGGCCGCAGGCGCCGAGGGTATCGAAATGGAGACGGCGGTCGTCGGCGCCGCCATGTCAGTAGTTTTCAGCGCGGGCAGCCATGCAAACCGCGGCGAGATGAGCCCGGAGGCTGCACTAGCCTGAAGCGGGGCCGCCGGCCGATAGGGCGCGTTGGGCAGACGATTCAGCAGATGTTCTGCCGGAACGCCGCTCGGCATTGCAGTCTGCATCGGCACGGCCGCGGATGGGATCGCGGTCATGGATGTCGATGTTGGATACGCCGACTCGCCAAAGCCAAAGCATGATGCGGCCGATGGCCCCGACGAGGTTGACATCGATGACGCTGGCGATTGCGACGATAATGTCGACGACAGCATCGACGTGGAGTCCCGCGACATCGATGCGGTCGACGACGACGAGGTCGACGAATAGGACGAGGTCGACGACGATTGAAACGATGTCGCGGCGGGCATTATGTCCATCGTGGGCAGTCTTCCGAAGCTCGTGCTGCTGGAGGGCGAGACGAGCGAGAGCGACGCATTGCTTGGTAAGCTCACAGGCGAGAGACTCGACCATGCGAACATCGATGCAGGCATCTCGCTTGGCGAGACAATGCCCGCCGCCGGCATCGACTGGAACGGTGGCGCATGCAGACGGGGTTCCGTGCCGATCGGCGTCGTCGTGAGGATCGACGGCGGGTAGACGGCCTGGGCGGGCATGGGGGCCGGCGGCGGTGGGGGGACCGGCGCCATGACGGCGGGTGCGGCAAGCGGGTCCGGGAAGGCCAAGGTTGGCGCATAAGGCGCAGCAGGCGGCACGTGAGCGGTCGTGCAGCGCGTGTCGATGCGGAGATTGGCGGCGGAGGCGGCGGCGGCTGAGTTTGAAAAGTCCGGGACTCTGGGCCAGAGACGGTCAAAGGGCCCTTCCATGCCGATCGGGGCCGGGGGCGCGAACGCGGCGGCAGGGGTCCTGCTCGGACGATGATGCACTGGCCTCGGCTGCGTGCCGTGCGCTTGTTGTGGGAGCTGGAGCGGGATCATGGCAGAACCGAACGGCGGTGTCGTGGCGAGCGGCGACAGCATGACGGGCGCCTGCAATGACGTCGGGGTCATGGTCACGGCCGGCGTGCGCACCGCCGTGAATGTTGTCGCTGTCGCCGGCGTCACGGTCGCGTTGGCAGCTGTAGGGGCCATCGAGAGGGACGGTGCTGGCGTCGACGACATCCCAGCGAGAGGGTTGTGGGGCGGCGACACGTCCGGGATCACGCCCACTGAGGTCTCCATCGCACGGAACCCCCGCGGGGGCGTCGTGGGCGACGGGAAATGGGATCGCTGGGCCGCCTTGCCGGCCGCCAGGGCATGCGATGGCGCCGGCGCATCCTGCGCGTCGTTTGCCGTCGACAGCAGCATCATGGAAGACGGTGAAGTCGTCGTGACTTTCCCAGACGCACGGGTCGCGAGACGGCGGCGACCGCCAGGGGCCGCCTTCGCGGTTTGGGTGTGCGGGTGAGATCGCGGCACGGTCCGCGGTATCGCATCCGGCTCGGGCATATGCGAGGGTGACGGTCCACGTGGCAAGGATCGCGGAGGTGGTGCTCCCGTCGTGGACGACGTGGATGACAGAGCCGAGGTGCTCGCAGTGGTTGACGACGTCGACGTCGACGTCGATGCGAACGCGGACTGCGACAGCCCGGATGCCGGGGGCTTGGAGACGGAGCGCCGATGACGCTGCTTGACGACAGCATTCTCCGCGACGGCGGCGCTGCTCGATGCGGTCATTGTCGCCCCAGCGGTCGTGGCCGGCGCCGAAGACGTACTGGCAGCAGCATTCGTGGGACGACGTGTCCTCATTCGTGTCGAGTTTGTGGCTCGGATTTGCTTCGGCTGGCCACAACCATAGTCGACGTCCTTGTAAATGCGTTTCTTGATGCCTGGCGTGTAGTGATACCCGGGGAAGCGCTCACGGTGGAGGCGTCGACCTTCCTCGGCACGCTCGCGATAGATCTGCTTGACAGCCGGGTCGGCATCGCGCCACATGGCACCAATGATCTTGCTGATGTCCATGTTGTTAGCATCCGGGTACGACGCGAGTACCGCGTGCTGCTTGTCCATGCGAAACGTCATAAACGAGTTCGGTGGTCGCGGCACTTTCTCAATAGGCAGCGACGCCAGCGTGGTTTTCGGTGCCGCGGCGGCCGAGGCGGTCGGAGCGATCGACATCGTGGTTGCCGTCGTCGCCGTCGCCGTCGTGGCCACCATCTTTGCAGATGCCATCGTCGTTGATCTGGTTTCAGCCCGAGCTGCGGGGACCGATGTCGTGGCAGACGAGGCGAAGTGGGACGAGGAAGGCGGCATCGCCATTATCGTGCCACGTCCTGACACACGCGTAGACGCCGCCTTCGTGGACGGGTGGTCTGGCTGTGAGGCCGCCCCATGACGCACGGTCGACGGCGCCCGCGCCGATACGGTGGACGGCGCCATCGATGCAGTGGAGAATGAAGCGGGGTGAGAAAGCCTCGCCATGCCGGAGGTGCTCGACGGAACTGAGACCCGATTCGGGAGGGCTTCCAACGACAAAGAGGTCGACGGCGGCATCCTGTGCTGGGAGCCATCGAGACCGCGATGGCTGCTGCCGGAGGCGGCCCCTGTATTGCGCATGCCGGCGCTCTGGTCGAGCATCAGCTCGTCGCCGCCCACATAGTCACTCAGGTCGCCGACGGCGGCTTGGTTGAGGCCGTTCATCAAATCGGTGAGTGATGGCGAAAGTTTGGTCGTTGCAAAACTCAGGAGCGGCGCCGGCGCCGGCGCCGGCGGACGGAGATGCGAGGGGCCAACAGTCGAGACCGACGAGTCGAGGGAGGTCGGCGTGATCGGTGTGGCTATTGCTGTCTCCGCATACCGCGATGATGTGGGTGCCGACGAGGGGTTCGTGGACAAGGGCGCCGACACCTTCTTGGACAGTGGCGACTGGAGGGGTGTGGTGGTCTTCATCGGCAGCCGGGGGGCGCCCCACGGCTCCAAAGACGATTGCGGCTGCTGCTGCTGCTGGTATTGCTGTTGTTGCTGCGGCCAGTGATGATGCGATTGGTGGGAGGGCATGGGAGGATGAAGGCCTAGGGGGGGTGGCATGGTAGAGGCGGTGGTCATAGGCGGCATGTGGATGGGCATGGATGCCATCGTATTCGACGTCGGGGTGGGCATCGGCTGGAGCGGCCAGGCGGCTGATCGATCAGTGGGCTCTTGGGCAGGGAGGAAGGGCTTAGCCGGCGGCGAGATGGACGTGGTGGTGGCCGTGTCCGACCGCACCACCATCATGGCAACCTGCGGCGGTGGCGGCGGTGACGGCGTCTTCCTAACCATCAGCTGGCGCGTAAATCAGCTGACGCGCGGATCAGTCGGTGCGATGCACCACCCGGTGCGCGGGGGGTCGGTCAAAGGGTGCAATGGATGGACACCGCGGGGCTCTGAATCTCGGAAGAAGGAACAGGATCAGAATGTTGATGCCTGTCTGTGTTTCAAGATGAATGGGTGATCGTGTGCCAACGTGGCCGCTCGCCGCATCCAATCGTAGGTTGAACAGCAACGCTTCTTTGTACAATCAGTCACGATGGTGCACAGAGGTGGCCATGCTACGATCGATACCGCTGACGATCGCCGATGGGCGTGGTGCGATGTGAGAAGCAAGGCCGATGCTGGTGATGAAGCCATGTGATCGATCGTTGTAGAGCCGACGGGTGCACGATTACCGGGTATGAAGAGGTGCTTCAGCGCGGACTCTTGGCAGGACGGTGCCGAGTCAGGTGGTACAAAAGTCGGCGAAGGGAGGAACCACGTGGGTGTGTGGGGTCGTGGTGGATGGTTTGTGGGGGGAAGAAGCCCCCTTTTGTCTCTCTTTGCCCCGGCGGCTTCGGCGTCTCGGGCAGACGGGGGCGGCGGCGTGGGTAGTGAGTCAGCGCTGACGGCATCACCTTGGGCGTTTCGTCTCGTCGGGGCGATGGCGCCCGCGAGGGGAGACTCTGTCCTGAAGGGTCGCGTATGGCTGATCAGTCAGTATGAAACACGTCTCATCAGAAAGTGTTCAAGCACAGTCGTTCTGGGTCATTCTCAGATCGCACGCGATCCTGCGCGGTCGAGCATTCGCATCGCTAGTGGGGAGGGGCAATCAGCGCTCGCTGCGCCGACATCGCCCTGTCTGATGGCACCCAACGATGGCACGGGCCTCTCGACCCTTTCAATGAGGCGCGCCACCGAGCACACGCCGCGCGGTCTTCGACGAAACGCCGAAAGCAGCCCATCGGTCGTCGTCCTCCGCGTTCCTCCTCTGAACGTTTCCAGAGGTGAGACCAATACGAAACCGTCGAGGGTCGATGTCGACCCCCATCGGCGATCGCCACCGCGCTGGCGACCGTTCACGCTTTTTTCCGCCGGTCTCGTCATGGCGTCCATAATGCATGCCACGCGAGAGCTCGCGGGAGACGACCTGTCCATCGGGCAGGTGCCGCCCCTGACGCCCCCGCGCTGCCGGCGCATCGGGCGCTCTGGCGGTCGCGCCGGTCCTTGTCGATGCCGCTCACCGAACGCCGAGCGCAGGCGACCGCCGCCTGCCCCTGCCATGCGGTTCAGGGATCAAGGGGGTGGTTGCGTCGCTCATGCTGGCCACGAGCCCACGTCGCCAAGCGCGATCCTCCTCTGAAAAAAAAGGGGGATTCTGCACCATTGCACCATTGCTGCTTCGCCACCGTCGCCGCTATCGCCGTCACGGCCACGCGTCGGAGTCGGAGTCGGAGTCGGAGCCACGACCACGACCACGACCCCGGGTCAGGGCAAGGGCCAGTCATACTTTCCGACGCGCCCCGCCCAGCCGCCGCCGGCCACCGGCCGGCATCGAGGGTCAAGGCCGCCGCGTGGCGCGCCCGCCCATCCAAACAAAGCACCTTGGCCGGGGGCAGGCCGCGCGGTGAAACAAGGGATCGCCGCAGACCGCCGTTGTCCCCGAAAGGGCCGCGAGCGCCACGGGCGTCGATAGACCCGGTCACCACGAACGACGGCAGCGGCCTTCGGCAAGAGCCACAGAAACACAAGGGCATGCGGGTCTCTCTGTGACGAAGGCGACGTCGCCGTCGCCGCAGGATGGGAAGAGACGCTTTGTGTGACCGGCAGGACGCTCCTTGACACGACGCCGCATGCCGTGGTCTTCATCGCCAAGAAGGCGGCCGGAACAGTCGACCGCATAGCCTTCGCCATGGCCGTGCCCCAGCGAAGCCGGAGACGTGATGATGGCAAAGATGGTCGTCAATGATGGTGGCGTGGCCACGCATCAAAGGGTGGCCCAATCGTGCAGCAACGCGGTATTGCGACGACCGCTGGGCCAGTGTTTATATATTTTTTTTTAAAGCAAGGTGTGCGCCCCGCGCTTCCACACCATTCGGGTCGACGAGTTCCGGACGACCCTGATGCATGCCGAGACGAATCGGATCCTGCCAAAGCTGCAAACCCGGGACCCGACAGCCGTGCCGATCTCTCGCGCGTCCCGGTCGGGCGCCCACCCGACCGAGCCGACGGCAGTCAACCGGGTCCTGCGGACCCGGTTGTCTGCCCAGGCACATGTAGTTCCAGATGCGAACCAACATGTGAACCGCGATCGCAATGCCGCGTTGAACATCCAACGCTGGCAGACCTTACCCGTCAGACCTGCAGCGCTGTGCCGCGCAAGCCCCCCGTGGTTGGCCGGCGATGAACCTCATACGGTACTGCCCTCGTGGGGGAGCCCTGGGGAACCCCAAGGAGGGTATGATGTGTGGATTCGATGAGGATGGGCCTCCATGTTCGAGCATACGTTGTCACGTATGTTCATTAAAACAATACAGGGTCACCGAAAAGCCAACCCCCTCGCCGTCGCATCGATGCGCTTGACATGTTTGACCCAGCCACCCTGTCACGACCAGGCCAGCCAGCCAGCCAACCGGCACGTCAGCACGTACGCAAGTGACGGGCAGCGGCCCATGCTTGTGTGGCAAGGGATACTCCCTGCGTGGGCACCCTTCGTATCCCGACGGCGGCACCCATTGACCGGTCGGATGCCCGGAGGCCTGGCTCATCGTGACGGCGGCGCGTTCCTAAACTCTGTTCCGCCGCATCGCTGAGCGCTGTCTGCATCGGACCGCAGCGCCGCATCCCTCTGGCAGCACTCTCGGACGCCACCTGCGAATGCGACGCGGCTGCGGGAACGCATGATACTGGCCCACGGACGGTGCATGCTGCCGCTCGGACGCTGTGGCGCAGACGCCCCCCCGCCGAGGGCGGCCGCGGGACGGCCGATGCCACGCATCTTTGCCGGCGTGCCGCGGTCGCGGCGCCGGCCCTCGCCGCTCAGCCACCCTGCCGCACCGGGCAGCGGCCGCCGTGCCGCGGTCCACGCCGCGGTCCACGGTATATCAAGGGCCGCCGTCGCGGACGGCGGCCCTGGCGTCGAGGCATTCCGGCCACGGAGCGCGCGAGCGCGTCGGCCTCCGAGCTCCGCATCCGTCGACGGCCCGCGTCGGCGCCGAGTCCCAGGGTCCGCCACCACCGGCTTCCTCGCTGGCTCGCGACGATCAGCTCGATCCCCATCCTGGCCCACGGTCCCAGGTCCCCGGCCCCGCGCGCTTCTTCTGCTTCTTCCGGCACGACGACGACGGCGTCACCTGCGGCGCCCTTCGGGTCCGCGATTGGGTGCGACGGCGTCGCGCGGGGCCCATCCGGCGCCCATCACCGGCGGGCGGCGTCGGTTCGAGGCGTGGAAGGCCCGACCCGGCGAGGCCGCCGGCCCGGCGCGGCGTTCAGGCGCCGCCTGCATTCCTCGGCGGCCGTCGATCGCGCGCCGCGGCGTGCGCCAGGTCGGCGCGTGCGCGGCGATATTCCGGTCGGCCGGTCGGCCGGTCGGCCGGCCCGAAGCGCACTCCGCTCTGCGACGCCGCCGCGACGCCGCAGCGCGGCCGCGGCCTGCGGCCCTTGCCCGTCGAGACGGCTGCGCCGCAGCGCTGGGGCGCCGCTGCGCCGGGGGCCCTCCTCCCCTTGAGCCTCGAGCACGTGCCCGCCGACCGGCGCGACGGACGCGCGCGACGGCCGACGACCCGCACCGACGCCCGCATCGTCGGGGTCCCGGCGACCCCGACACGAGCTCCCGGCGCGGCCCACGGCGCGGCGGCGTGCTCAAGGAGGAGGACGGCGGCGGCGTCCGGCACCGCACGCGCGGCCGATCGCCGCGCCGGCCACCGCCGAGCCTCGCGTGGGACGGGCACGGCGCGGCCGGCGGCGCCGACGGCCATGGGCCAGGATGACGCTCCCGACCCGGTCCCACCGCCGCGGCGCGCCGTCCCGTTCTGCTCTCGACGCGCCCGCCCGGCCCGCCGTGGCCGCCCGCGCTTCTGCCCCGATCAAGCCCGCGCTGCGGCGGGCTCCAGCCCCCGCCACCCAGGACGGCCCCATGCCGCACCACACGCCCGCCATCATCCTCATCGACGAGGGCCAGAAAAGCGGACGCTGCCTGGTCCAGGAACATGACATCGTCGATGCGGCGCCGCCGCCGCTGCCCCGAGCCCCGCACCACGCTGACCACGGCGCCGCCGCCGCGAGCCCTCGTCCGCCCCGACGACGGCTTACGCCGCCGCCGCCGCCGCCGCCGCCGCTGGAGGTCCGGTCGACCGCCGATCGTCGCGGCAGCGCGACCGCTGCTGCTGCGGCTGCTGTCGCTGCCGCTGCCGCTCACAGCGCCGACGGCGGCGACCGCATGCACGCCATCGGAGTCACCAGGCCGGCGGTCGCCGCGTCCGCGTCCGCGTCCGCGCCCGCGCCCGTCGACGCCGGGCTCTCGCCGACGATCCCGATCGCGCCGTCCGTGTCGACGCTGACGCAGCTCGACTACGCGCAGCTCGGGCACCGCGCCACGCGCCGCCTCTACATCGGCGAGTGGCGCGCCGCGACGCCCGCCGAGGCCGCCCAGCTCGTGGACCGCTACGCCAAAGACCCCTCCAACCGCGCGACCTACATCCGGAATCTGCGCGCCGGCAGCCGCCGCACGCTGCATCGGATGGCGAGCGTCTTCCGCGGCGCTGCGTCACTGAAGTCGATCCGCTCCATCCGCTCCATCCGCTCCATCCGCTCGTCACGGAGTCACCCCGACCTGCGGCCGCTGTCGGCCGCCACGACCGAGCCCCCCGCGACCGCGCCGGCGCCGGCGCCGGCGTCCGCGCCGGCGGCGTCGGCCGTGCCGCCGCCCTCAAGCGCCGACGAAACGGTCGTAGCGCCGCCCCATAGCGCCCCCGCCCTCCCTACGGAGGAGGCCGCGGGCGATGTTCGCCGCTCGTCCATGCAGAGCGAGCATCGCCTGGGGCTCGTGGACACCGTCGAGCTGCTCAACAGCTCGATCGCTGACATTGTCCGCCCGGACGTTTTTACGTCAGCAGCGCCGCCGCATCTGCCCCGACCAACAGCGCCGCTGCACGACGCGCCCGCGATTGCGGCCACACCCGCGACGGATCGGCGCTCGCCTCCTCGGCAGAACGACCCTTCCCCGTCTCTCGCGGCCGGTCGTTCTGCCGTGCCCGCCATGGCCGACGTGACGTCCACGGCGCCCACGGCGTCCGCGGCTGCCCACCCGCCCTTCCCGCGCATCACGGCTCCCGACGACCCCTACTGCTTCAACAGCCCTGTCGCTGCCAGTCCCGGTCTCTTTACGCCGGTTCCGCAGTCTGCCCCGCTTCACGAATTGACCTCCCGCCGCGGCCGCGACGGCGGCGTCGATGGCGCAGCCGACGACGACGACAACGACAACGAGCCTCCGTCCACGCGGCTCAGCTCGATCAACAACACGCCGCGTGGACGGCGGGACCGCTCGCGCTCGCGGCCTCGGCCCTCCGGGGCGGACGGGACGGCCGCCGACGTGACCGCCCCCCGTCGCCGCGTTCTCTACCGCCCGCGCCACCCGGGCTCCTCGCGCTCGCCGCACCGTCGCTCCACCGGCATGGAGACCGCCGCCGCCTCGCCGGGCCTCGCGGCGACCGTGGATGCCGCCGTCTCGCCGCAGCCGCCGACCGCGCGCTTGGCCGTACTGACGGGCCCGCCGTCGGTCCTGCCGCCCTCATCGACGACCGACACGAGCGTCGCGCAGGGCTCACGCCACCTCCGCGCCCACGGCGCCGCCGCCCATGGCGAGTCGGCGGCGTACCCGCCGCTCGCGTCGGCGATTGCGACCGGCACACCCAACGAGGCGCTGCCCGCGCTGCCGCCGGCGCCACGGACCGACTCGACGATCGCGGTGCGCTCATCATCCGGCACCACGCCGGCTGCGCCGCGGGCCCGCCGATTCTCACTGTTCCGCACGCCGCAGCACTCAACCGTCGCCGTCAAGGGCCTTACCGCAGAAGCCGACGCTGCCGGGCACGAGGCCGCCGCGCGTGAGGACGCGACAGGCATGCACGACGGCCTCCACAGCCTGCAGCGGCTGCTGCGGCAGCGCGTGCGGCAGCAGAGCCTGCTCTACGAAGCCTCGCAGGGCCGGCGGCGGGCGGCCTCGAGCACCGCATCGCACGACTCGGACGACCACGGCCACGTGAGCACGACCGACGGCCGCCCGAGCCGCTCGGAGTCGGGCTGGGCGGGCCAGTATGCCACGCCGCAGGTGGACGTCATGAGCCCGAGCGAGCGCGGGGCAAACCCGCTGGAGGCGGCATTCTCGCGGTCTCACTCGTGGTGGCGTCTCCCCGGGTCGCGGTCGTCGGTCGCGAGCGGCGTCGCGTGCCCAGGCCACGGCACGGCCTCTGCGGCGGCGACGCCCGCGGCCCAGGAGGACCGGGCGGGTATGTCATCGAGCGGGGGCACGCCGGATCACGCGCGGTCGATCACGGCCGATGCGACGCCGCAGGATCACAGGATGCCCGACCGGCTCCGACGGCCATGGACGCCGAGTATCCCGCAGCCGCCGCAGCTGAACGACGCCGTCGAGGCGCCGTGGGAGGTGACGCCGTCGGCGTGGCAGGCGACAGCGCGGTCGCGCGACCATGCAGCGCCCTCCTCGCTGGCACAGACGCCGCTTTCTCCGGCCGTGACGCCGCTCGAGCCGATTCTGGCGTCGCCTTCGTCCGCGCCGTCCTCGTCGTCGTTCTCATCCGATTCGTCGTCCTCATCCGATTCGTCGTCCTCATCCGATTCGTCGCATTATCGTGATGCGTTGTCATCCAGCGACGATCTCGCGGCTGCGGGTGGGCTCCTCAGCCCGTCGTCGACGGCGTTGAATGCGGCCCTCACGGGCCCCCGTCCGATAGAGACGCCGGCGGCGATCGCCACCGCCGAAACGGCTACGGCACCCGAGACTTCCGCGGCGCCACCGGCTTCCCCGGCAGCCGCCCATGCCGAGCCGCCGACGGGTATTCTCAAGCGCTTCATGCATCGCGTGAAGCAGTCCCGTCGCCGCTCCGCTCGCTCCCGCAACGCCGCCAGCAACGCCGTCAGCGATGACGCTGGTGCGAACGATGCGGACGACCGCTATCGCCGCCGCCACGCGAGCCACGAGTTGGACTCGGCGAGCTCGAGCGGCGCTGCGGACGACTCGGCGACCATCAAGAGCGTCATCTTTGTGGGCGCGACCGCGGCGGCGCCGACGCCGTCGCCGCGCCCATCCGCAACGCGAGCCGACGGCGCGCCGACGCCCGCGCCTTTACATGCGCATGCTCACGCGCAGCATCTGGCCGTCCCGTCGCCGGCGGGCGGCGCCGCCGGGAGCTCGGTCTACTCCGAGGAAGCGCTGCTGCCGCCCGAGCTGCTCGCGCACGTGACCGGGAAGTCCGATCGCGACCGCCGCCGCCGCGTCCACGATTTCTTCCGGAACCACAAGATCCCCGGCGGCTCGTCGAAGCGGCTGGCGCGGGCGCTCCGGGGGCTCTCCCCGCAAAAGCAGGAGCGGCTCACGACGGCGCTGGATCAGCACCTGCGGCTGCAGGCCGTGATGGAGAGCGCGAACGCCGCAGCGCAGGCGGAACACCGCGCCGCCGCCGCTACCACCGGGGGCGCCGTAGCCGGGGGCACCGCCGCCGCTGCGACGACGCCGACATGCGTTCAGCCGCTGTCGCACCTGACGGGTGACCACCTGGACCGCGGGCCACTGGCGTTGCCGCATCTGCCGTTGGACCCCAGCTTCCAGACCGATCAGCAGGCGCTCATGATGGTGCCGCCGCGGCTCGGCGTGGCCCTGACGGCGTCCTCTTCCGACTCGGATGTTATCCAGCCCGTGTATCCGCGGCGGCCCCCGGAGCTTAGCTCCCTATCACCGGTCGATCTGACGCCGACGACCGCGACGCCGACCGCCACTGCCACCGCAACGGCGACGGCGACGGTCACCGGCGCGGGCTATGTGGCGGACGCTGGGATTCTGAAGCAAGGGTTGCTGATGGTTCGCCCGGTCAAGTATGAGAAACGCGTGATTCAGACGCACGGGATGGGCAAGAAGCTCATCAAGCACACGCAGTCGAGCAAGCCGTGGGGCTTCTACCAAGCCGTGCTGATTCCCGGCTTTCTGTGCTTCTACCGAACCCTTGACACGAAACCCATCATGGTACCGCTTGAGTGCTGTGTGCTGCGCGTCGTGTCGTGGACCGACTATACGTTGTGCCTGACGCGGTACTATGTCCACCGAAGCGTGCGCAAGTCGCATGACCCCCGCGGCGGGTACGGTGCCCTCCAGACCGAAGACATCATGCGCGGCCGCGCGATCCGGACCTGGTACTTCCAGGCCCCGACTCCGGGGCTCAGCCAGGTGTGGTACACGGCGCTGTACACCCAGATGCCGTGCCGCTCGCGGCTGCCGCAGGCGATTGTGACCCACGTGCCCGAGCTGGATCTCCGGCTGTGCGTCGCGATCACGCCCATCACGACCGTCTGGGACGTCCGCGACGGTGTGCTCGCGCTCGTGCAGTCCTACTGGGACGAGGAGATGGCGCGGCATCGGCGCGAGGGGACGCCCGCCGGCGCCATGCAGTCGCTGGGCCACGGGGGCGGCGCGGCACCGCCGACGGCGCAGGACCCGGTGTTCCGGGCACGGGCGCGGGCCATCGAGCGCTGGCTCGGCGGCATCCAGATGCCCTGCTGGCGGCTCTCAGAGCGGCTGGAGTGGTGCTACTCGGACACCTACGGCGATGACGAGAACCTCGTTTTGTGTCCGCAGCTGCTCGAAGGCGCCCACGTGCTCGAGATCCGCACGATCGACCACGGTCTCGACATCCTGCCCAAGCTCAGCCAAGATTGCGCGCCGTACACGCCGCCGACGGGCTCGCCGCTGCTCAGCCACCCGCACGGTTACACAGGCCCGTCGACCATTTGGGCCCGTGACGACGACGCAGACGACGACGGCACTAACCAGCTGCGCCGCCGCGTCTCGGCGGCCGGCCGCAGCACCGCGACGAACAACACGTCCGATGCGCCGTACACGTACGGCGACACGATCCAGACGATGCGGCGCCGTCCGTTGTGGATGTCGCCGTCGCTCTCTCCCCCGGTCTCGCCCTCGGCGACGGCGACGGCGACGGCGGTCGAGACGGCATGGACCACCGACCGCGGTCTCTCGCCGCCCGTGCCGGCTGGCGCTTCCGGCGCCGGCGGCGCCATCGCCTCGTTCCTCTCCCCTAACGCCGCGCCGTCCGCACCCTCGGACGACGGCACCGAAGCCAACGTCTCCCGGCCCGACGATCTCGAGGGCTACCTCTTTGTCCACAAACTTCGACGCCGCGTCCGGCATACCTTCACACAGCCTGCCGCTCCCGCGCAGGCGCAGGCGCACATGACACCGTCGGGGACGCCGTCGGGCCCTGTCGAGACGTTTTGGGCGCACATCGATCCGCTCGCCCGCGGTGCGTCCAAAACCGAGCGCCGCTACTTCCAGACACTCGGCCCATACCTCATCGGCGCTGACCGGTGGGTCGACCCGAACCCGTTCTATATCCGGCGCGCCACCGCCGTCAGCGCTGACATCGGCATCCCGCTCGGGTCCGCGTCCGCGCCTGCACACCCCCCGCGGGGCAGCGGCGTCGCCTTGTCGCCATCGCCGTCGCTGTCGGAGGCCTCCTTCGACGACGATGCGCTGACGGACGCGCTGACGGCGCCGTCCACGGCGCCGTCCTGTCCGCTCAACACAGCGGTGGAGGCCCATCTCCAGGGCGTGCTGCCACACGTCTCGAGCCTGCTGGACCTGCGCCACGTGGACCGTATCTCGATCGGCCGGCTGACCCGCCGCGGGTTCACCGAAGCGGCGGACGCCGGCGGCGCCGAGACGGCCGCGGCATTCACGCCGCTGGGCGACGCGAAAGCGCATGTCATTGGCGACGTGTGGCCCATGGTCCCGGTGATCCCGACCCTGCAGGACCTCAACCACCCGGCTGCCGCGCCGCCGCCCACCTCGCCCACGCCGCCGGGAGAACCGTCGGGGGCGCCGGCGACCGCCGATCAAGGCTCGCTCGTGGCGACGCCGGCACCGGCGGCAGCAGCGCCGTCCGCCGCGAGGGACAAGCCGTCGCCCCGATGGACGGCGTGGCTGGCAGCGTCACTCAAGCGGCTGGCCCCGCTCACGAACAGCTCCAAACGTCGCTTTAAGTCGCCCTCGGCGCTGCAGCCCGACCGGCGGGACCCGCGGCTCGCGACAGTGCGGCCGCAGCAGCGGTCACTGCTCGCTCGGCTCTTGCCCGCGGCGCGGCACGCGGACCCGCCGGCGTCGGATGCCGAGGAGCTCGCGCTCTGGCTGAAGGGCCGGCCGGTGCCGCTGGTGCTGCGCGCCGCGACGCCCGCCATCGCCGCCACGTGGTTCGCTCGCCTCACCGACCTCTGCCTCTACTGGCAGCGCGTGGCGCTGACACAGCGCGCAATCGAGGAGGATATGCTGCAGGTCAACCGCGCCTTCCTAGAAGGCGGCAAGCGCAACCCGGAGCGCGCCGTCGCCTCGCCCTACCTCTGGCCCTTCTGCTTGTACGCGCACTGCATGCCGCTGCGCCACTCGGGCCGGCTCTACGCGCGCCTGAAAGGCGCCAAGACGTACAAGATGTACACGGCGTTCCTGGTGGGCAGTGTCCTGTATCTGATGCAGCACCCGAGCGGCGACCGCGACGATACGGCGGCGGCGCCCGATGCCGCGGACGCCGTGCCTGCGGCGGCGGCGGCGGCGTCAGCTTCGAAGTCGCGGCTGTCCGTGGCGGCGCCGTGCGGCGCGCTGCCCAAGACGTCGGCGATCGTGATCCAGCTGGTGCGCAACAGCCACGTGCATATGGGCGCGCTGTCAGCGGCACCGACGCGGGAGGCCGCCGCGGCGCTGCTGCGGAACACGACGACGCCGGCGTCCAAGCTCGTGGGCGGCCGCATCCTCAGCGAGACCGAGAACGACGTGACGTTCACGCTGTGGAAGCCCTGGCACCTGATCCGGCGATCCAAGACGTCGAACGACGCACTGGACGCGCTCCCGATGCCGGCGCAGGCACCCGTGACGCTCACGTCGGTGCTCTCCGAGACGGGCGGCGGCCCGGGCGGTGGCTCCACGGAGCCCAACAGCCCGCGCTCGAGCGCCGTCTCGTCGCCATCCCCGTGCTCGCCCGCATCGCCCGCCGACGCGCCCGCCGCCTCGCCAGCGCCGCCTGTCGTCTCGCCAGCGGCGCTTGTCGTCTCGCCCCGCCGGCTCTCCGGAATTGCCCCGTCGCCGCTCTCGCCGCTCTCGCCACTCTCGCCGCGCGGCTCGCTGGCTGGCAGGCGCTCGGTGACGGGTGCGACTTCCATGACGGCGTCGACGCTGGACGTCGCGCCGGCCGTTATGCCCGTCGTCGTGCCCGCCGGCGTGCCCGTGCCGCGGCCGCGGACCGGCGGCGTGGCACTCGCGGCGGCGCCGTCCGCGTCAGCGGCGAGCACGGCGACGATGGCGCCCATGCACCGGCCCCACCCCGACACCGTCCGGCGGTTCTCATCCGGCGCGTCGCACGCCGCCGCCGAGATCGGCCCCAGCTTCCGGTGCCACCAGGTGATGGTCGCGCGCGCCCCGAGCCGCGACGAGGCCGAGCGCTGGATCATCGCCATCGCCGCCGCCGTCGCGCAGCTCCGCGGCAGCTACTGGAAAGAGCTGATCGACCTGTCGTAATCGTTTCTTGCCCCGGCTGACTCGGCCTTCACCCGCCATCCGTGTGCGCCTTTGTGGCCATCACGATGCTTCTTCCCATGGTTGCAATGATGGCGTGATGCCTTGTTGATATTACTACATAGATTACCGTGACAACTTTAGGTACGCGCCGGTGCGGCCTTCTTGGCTTCGTCGACGGCATAGGAGGCATAGGCCTGGCGGGCGGCCGTGATCCGAGCGACGACGTCTTCGGCAGTCTCGTTACGGCCAAAGTGAAAGACATACTTGCCTTCCGGGTCCATGAGGTAAAAGAAGATCGAGTGGTCGACGAGATAGTCGGTCTCGTCGTCGTCGACGGCCTTGGGCGGCGCACTATAGTAGAGACGGTAGGCCTTCGCGACACGCTTGATTTGCCCGTGGGTGCCGGTGAGCCCCAGGAAGGTAGGATGGAACTGGGCGAGGTACTCCTTAATGGAGGCGATCGAGTCGCGCTTCGGGTCGCACGAGATGAAGAGCGGTACGAGCGGCGCGTGTTGGTACTGCGCGACATCGTCGTTCGCCGACGACGAGTTGATGGACGCCTCGCCCTCGGCCGCCGTAATGGCGTCGATCACGGTGCCCATTTTCTCGAGCTCCTCGGGGCACACGTCGGGGCAGAAGGTATACCCGAAGTAGACGAGCATCCACTTGCCGCGGAAGTCCTGGTCCGTCACGGGGCGGCCGTGGTGGTCCACCAAAGAGAACGGGCCGCCGACGAGGGGGCGGCCGACCTGCGCGTTCTGCTGCATCTCGCGCTGCACGCTGGCATTAAACTTTTCATACTGGAAGTACGCCACAAACAGCGCCGTCGAGACCGCAAGCGCTGCGGCTGAACGCCACGTGTTTTTGGAGAAGTCTTGCTCCCGGTTGCGGTTCTGCGCACGCATTTCCGGTGCTGACGACGATGAGGGCGACGGCGACGGCGACGGCGATGTGGGCGGTGATGATGCAGGCGACGACGACGATGGTGATGATGCTGGTGATGACGATGTGGCGTAGCTGCAGCAAGATGTGCGGAGCAGCGCTAGACGAGGCAGTCGTTGGCACAGCGGGAGCGATGCTGCCGGACGCGATAGCGAGGGCGAGACAACGGATGAGCCTGCGCGCGCGGCGCGCACGAGCCACGTGGCGCCGCGCATCATCGGTCCACCGTCTGGAGTTAGCCGGGCACGAGGTCCGTATGAATCAACGCGACGAAACAAAGGCGACAGAGCGGGTGGAGGATCTCGGTACGAACCACGGCTCAGCGGTTGTTGCAAGAATCGCGCGATGCGTGGCGGAGATGAGCGTCGCGTCGGCCAGCAATGCCAGGTATCTCGGGCTCTAGCACTCCGAACAAGGATGATCAACCGTCGCCGACATCCATCTCGTATGAAGTGAGCGTGCCTCGGCTTTGGCTGTGGCCGCGGTCACTGTCCTCGCTCGGTTATAGAACGCGGCCGAGGGCGAGAGACTCGGAAACAGCGAAAGACGGGAGTGTGAAATCAAAGACCGCTCAGGGTCGTCGTCGCTCTTTCCTATGTGGGCGGAGTGCGATGCCGACAGCCGCTGCGGGCCGAACGGCGGGGGCTGGGGACGCCGCCGCCTCCTATCGCCGGCATCGTCGCCATCAGTGGCGGTGGAAACATAGCCTGACCGCGAGCCATCGCATCACCGTGCCGGAGAAGCGTGCAGGAGAAGCGTGCAGTAAAATTACATGAAACAAACGTTTGAAGAAAATGGGAGAGAAAGAGATGGAGAGCGCTAGAAAAGCGGAGGGCGTCCGCACACGTCAAGAGACGTGATCGAGCCACCGACCGCGACGGCACGACAGAGCGTGACCCGTCCAGCGCATCCAGAAAGAACAGTGGCCGGCCAATGTCAAAGAAGAAACAAGCAAACAAGAGAGAAAGGGGAAACCAGTTCCAAACAGAGCCGGTCTGTGCGAACGTCAACTAGAAAAAAACAGGAAGGACAAGCGCGAACGGGGTCGCGGTGTCGTTGAAAAAAAGGGGTATCGCAAGGTAACGCGACGGCCACGTGTCCGCTGTCGCGGAAGCAAAAGAAGCGAAACAGAACGCATCAAGCGTTCTGCTGCGGCCGGACCATTCTGCTGCGGCCGGACCATTCTGCTGCGTGAGAATAAAACGTCGAGCGAGCGAGCGAAACGCGGTGCTGGGCGACGAGAGCCTGACACGCTCAGTGAATGTTCGACGGAACTGCCGCCCATTCCGCTGGGTTTGCTGTCGAGGCCTCGTTGCCGGCATCGCTGGACGGACCACGACGCCGACGGTCCGTCACGGTCTCGCTGTGATCATCGCTTGGAGACAGCGCATCCGTCAGGCGCTGTTCGCGTAGGCTCAAGCGTCCCACATCAGCCGAAGCAGTGCCGTGACCGTTCTCGTCGATACCGGCGTCACCATCGTTGCCATCATACAAGACGTCGCCGCCGCCGCCCAGGGAGTCGATCTCGATGGAATCAGCGTGGTCAAGATCGGCATCGGCCGCGGTGTTGGCGACAGGGCGGCGAGCGAAGCGCGACCCGGGGGCGGCCGCTTTAACGGTGCTGGATGGCGTCAAGATCCTCGTCATAAGGAATGTTTCGAAAGTGACCCCGGCCGTCCTCCATGGCCGACTCCGAGTGGGCCGAGCCCAGGAGCGCCTCGTCGGAGGCGGACGTGCGCAATGGGGACGGCAACGGCGCGCTGTGGCGGTAGAGGACGTAGTGCTGGGTGATGAAGATGACATCGAAGAACAGCGAGATGACGCCGAGCAGCAGCTTGGGGGCGTTGCCGCGGATGCCGGAGAAGTCGCCGGCGATCGAGGCGTCGAGGAAGAGCTGGACGATGGAGAACACGCCGCCCGCAAAGTCCGCAAGGCAGGTGCCGATCGACCAGCCGGACGTGCTGCGGCGGCGGTAATTGGACCAGGCCTGGGGCACATACTTGATGAAGGTGATGAGTGTCTTGACGGCCGAGAAGCCGTACACCAGCAGAAGCGTGTAGCCCTGCGGGTTGAATGCGGTGAGGCCACAGAGGCACGCGAGGAAGATGGTCGCGAGGATAACAAAGTAATAGACGGGGCGCGACAGCGAGAGCGCGCGGGACGCGGAGGCGCGGTCAAGCTTGGACGCATAGTAGAAGCATTGAACCATGGTCAGGCTCGTGATCACGAGGGCGTGGACGGCGAAGCCGACATCATTCTGCTGGACCAGCGGGTTGCCGCCGACCTTTTCGCGGTACAGCTGCCGCACAAACGGCGAAAAGTACAGCGACCCCGTGTAGATGGAGTAGGCACCGAAGCCGAGGACGTTGAGCAGGACATAGTCGAAGGTGAGGCCTTCGGCGGACTTGCGCTGGTAATTCAAGAAGAGCTGCGGGTAGAACGAGAAACTCCACGCCACAAAATAACTCCACCCGAGGATCGTCGAGATGGTTTCCCAGGACGCCATGATGGCAGCGATGGTCGCGCTGCAAAGCGGTGCACCCGGAAGGGCAGCGGCGGTTTGCTAGGGAGGAAGAGAGGGAGAAGGGACGATTCGGGGCCGCTCTTTCTAATTCGTATAGTGCCGATAAGCGTCAGCGTCAGCGTAATACAAGAAAATTAACTTATGAATCTCTCCTTCGGAGAAAGGAGGGCGTAGCGATCCACGTGGTCGTTCAACAGGGCCTCAAGAGGAATCAGATCGGGCCCGAGACAACGGAGAGGACCGGAGGCTGTCAAAAGACGAGCAAAAAAGGGGGGCGAGAGAGCGCCAATGACCAATGCAACGAACGTGGCCGGAGCGGACGTTCGATACAAGCAATGATACGGCGATGAGGTCGCTGGGTGGAGGAGTTTGCCGAGCGTGGGCAGAGAGCAGGGGTATCAGGCAATCAGGAGAGTCTTGAATGGCCGACCGGCGTCTTTCATAAAGCGTTCAGCAAGGCGCTGGTTGAAACGCCTCGTAACAAAAAAATGGCGGGAGATGGTAAACCCCCGAGCGAGAGAAACGGATGTCGTTTTGTCGCGAATGAAACGTATCACGACAACGACGTCGAGTCCAGGGGTGGTGATGCGGGGAGCGAAGTGTCGGAAAAGGCAAGAAGGCGGCCTCCCGAGGTGATCTACGTAGACGTTCTGGGTGGCCGATGTTGACCAAACAGAAGGCAGAAGGCGGCCGGGCGGGCACGCGGACGGACGGGTGAGAAGGCTCCCTGACTGGGTCCCCAACACACGAGCGAGCGAGGGTGACGGAAGGAACGCTCCTAGAAGGCCACTCCTGAGAGGGGAACACGGGGTTTTGAGCGGCTGCTTGCGGGCAACGCGATACAGAGTCCAGCGAATCCGGGAGAGAAATGGGGGAGATGCGCGGTATGCACGAATGACACATACGACACACGGCAGCGAATCTGAGTCCAAGCGGATGCTGATCGTCTGATACCAGCGTCCACGTAGCAGCGTCCGATGCAAACGTGGTTCCGCGTGGGTGTGCGTCTCTGCGTCTCTGCGTTGATAACAGCTCAACGAATGATGAGCACAAGAACCGGGACGACGGATGCAGAAAAGGACTTTTTGGTTGGACTGATCAAGCGGAACAAGCAATCAGGCACAGCGAAGCAAGGCCAAGCAAACCCCCTTGTGGATTCTTTCCGGTGGCCTCGATGCCTTGGTCGCGGGAGGAGCTTGCGCGCCCGCTCATTTTTACACCTGGGGACGCCCCAGCACCTTATAAGCGGCAGGCCGGCATGAGCATGCGAGCGGAACGAGCCTGGCCGACAAATGCCATCATGTTACCCCCGCCACGGCCAATCTCGTGCGATACGACTGCTGAGCGTGAGCCGCCGCATGCCTCCGGCTCGGGCTGAGTGCTATCGCCGCAGCTCGAGATGCAAGACTTGCGAAAAAAAAAAGGGCCAAAAGAAAATAATCAGAAAAAACTTGATCATGCAATCAACCATTAAGGCGCTGGCAGTGCTCCTGCGCCGGCCGTCGCTCCTCTCTCCTTCGCTGCCAACTCGGCGTGCGCGTGGCTGTCGAGCCGCCTGAAGTCGTCCTGGGCCTCGGCCCCCCGCGACCCGCTGCGTTCCACCTTCTCCGGTATCGGGCTGCTGGCGCCGCAGGACCCGCCCGGGCCCACCCACGCCGCACTGGCTTTCCGCAGCATGCCTCGCCGACGCAGCCGCCGCCGCCGCCGCCGCCGCAGCCGCCGACGCAGCAGCCGGGCCGCCCTGCAGATTTTGCGCCGTAACCCTCCAATCCTCAAGTGCCTCGCAAGCGATAACAGCGGGTCAAGGAGCCAAGAACCGGCGGCGGGACGGCGCATGCGGGTCTTGCCCCAAGAGCCGCGACGTGGCCCCTGGCTCTCGGCAGGTGCGGCGGGCATGGGGCGCGTGCGAGGCGGCCTCGGGCGCGCCATTTGACCGCATCGACGAGCCTGATGTGTCGTCACATGCAAACCGCGCGAGGCGAATCGCCCTCCCCTAGGCCGCCGGTGGGCATGAGTGACCGCGCGCGCGCGCGGTCCCTTCGAAACACGGTCGATCGCCAGCTGACTCAACCAACAGTCCACGGTCCTGCGAAGCCCCTTTCCGCGAGGGGTCGTCGTCGGGTCGCTTCCCGCCGCCGTGGGCTGCCGCCGCGCGTGTGTCCGCGCCGAAGGCAACGACCCGCCCTCTCGATAAAGTTGCTGGCACGCCGCACGAAAAAAGTACGCTAAAAAACAAATAGCCAAAATTCGAGCGAAAGGGGGGAAGGGAGGAAGCGCGCGCATGCAGGGTGAGGCGGTGGCGGGGCCCAGCGCGTCGCATGCGCGGCGTGCACATCGAGATTCAGCCCACGAAATGTCGGTGATGACATTCGTGGGCTGGATCACCGCCAAGGACGGGGCCGCTGACGCGGGCAGCACACGGTTCGGCGGTCGGCATGGCACACGGCCGCTCATGGAGCGATCCAAGACATTGGGGAGGCTCTGATGTCGCCACCAACAGGCGTGGCATGGGTCGGTACGGCGTGAGGCGTTTCCTGCGATCCTCCTGATCGCGCGCCCTCCGAGTCTCATGCGCGGGCGGCCGTGCGACCCGGGCGTGGCCGACGTCGGGCAGGAGGGAAGCGAGCCGCTCGGTCGGCGAGCACGCGCGGTGGGGTGCCTTCCAAATGACATCGGCAACCCCCGCGCGGCAGGCGAGGACCCCGGCCACCCAGCAAAGCCACGGAGCAACGGCCGTCTTGGCCGAATCGATCCCGCGACTCGGTGGTCGCAGGACGCATGCACCGCATCCATGGGCGCCAAGATCAAGGGGGGCGCCGAGGAGGCGTCCTCACCGCCCGTTGGGTTCGTTTCGTTGAAGTCGTTGCGTTTAAGTGATCCTTGGCGCGGTTTGCAGCTTAGTTGACGTAAGTCTCTGAGATCAACCGCTGGGCGGCCTCAGTCATTCATGCATCGCACCCCACCACACAGAGACATACCCCTCCCTTCAGATCAGCACGCAACGCGATACCACGCTTGCCACGGGCTCTTAGGGTGAGGGCACAGAGCGGTCACAGCGGGGCCATCTAGGCGTCACAGCGTGCTCGTCTGCTGGCGCGGATGCAGGCAGCCGCCATCGAGCCCCGTCACATGTTGCAGGCTTCAATGCCGGTGTTTTTACCGCAGGACTAGTCCGGATGCTGGGTTATCGGTTCACGCATCGCGTGGCTCTCGCCTCGCGACCATCCACGCTTGATAGCACGAGAAGAAACGATAAGAAAGGGGTGGCGCGCAAGAAATTGCGGGCCGGTCGACGCGGCCGCGGTGTTGAGCCCCCCCGCCAGCCCCCGCTCATGAAAAAGGCAACCACGATGGCACAAGAAAGAGAGGAAACAGCAGCGTGTTCGAGCCCTCGCACTTCCGGCCTTCTCTTCCATCCGCGCCACTGTGGCTCGCCCATCGCGGTCAATGCCGCCATCGACCGGGAGATCGCAGTATCGCATCATCATCGTCAATGGAAGGTCGATCGGCGGCAACGAGCCCATGGCCATAGTGTGACAAGGCGGCTGCCACCGGGCACCGTGAAGGCGCGCGCGATAACGCTTTCCGCTGGCGCTGTCGCCGCGGGTCGCGGGGGCCTTGGTGGCGAGCGTCCACCAAATGATGCAACCGGGGAAGGGGCGAGCTGTCCTCTCACGATAATCTTCCAGCGGGTCATGTCCTAGCGACGCGTGAAGCTCGTACAAGCCTGCCTGCCTGCATGCATGCCAGCATATGATGGCGTCCCGCCGCCGCGTGCGCGTGTCAGTCCTTTCTAACGATGACCAAAGAGGCTTCCGCCCATCGTATGGCGATATCGATTGAGGCGGGATGTGGAAGGGTTGAACGCGCTTTTGGCGCTTATCAAACATCGAGGATACAGGCATGGAGAAGGCAGAGGGATTCTGCCGGCCGCGCCGGAGTTCTTCCGCGCAACAGGGATCGACGCACCACCGCGTCCCCCGCCCCGTCGGCGCTCAGTCGTCACTTGCATCGCGCAGCGGCGCGTCGTAGAAGCTCTCGTCCGCCGCGCTGCTCGTGTCGTCGGCATCCGCCTCCGCCTCCATGTTGAACACGTCGGGCATGTCGCCGGTCGAGACGTGCGAGAGTGACCGCAGGCTGGGAGACGGGCTCGGCCGCGCAGACGACGACGCGGCGGTGGCCGCGACGGCTGCCGCGGGCGACGGCATGGATGGCGTTGCCGCTGACGGCGCGACCGAGGCCCGGGAGCCGGGGAGAGGCTTAGTGTCCAGCGACACGGCCCCGTCGAGGGCGGCAGCATCGCCCACGGCGGCGGCGGTCGGGTGGGACTGGAGGTCGTGCGCGATGGCGGGCTCGCTAGAGACGGCGTGGTGCGGATGGTGCGGCGTGCGCAAGCGGTCGCGCTTGCCGGCGATGAGCATGCGCGGGATGCTCTGCTGGAACGCGTCGTAGTGGCGCTCCTCAAGCTGCGCGATCTCGCGGACAAACCGAGGCTCCATCGCCGATAGCGCAAAGTCGTGCTCGGGCAGCTGCGCGCGGCACTGGACCTTGGCCTCCACGTAGGCCTGGAGCAGGTCGGGCGGCAAGGTCGGGTCGGTGTCGGCATCGATGCGCGAGCTCTCGGGGCGGTTCCAGCGGGCATACAAGCGGTCGAGCGCCGTCTGCATGGCCTCCTCATCGGCCTCGCGCGCCGTGCTGCCGCACGGCTTAACCGTGAGACAGAACGCGCGTGACTTCTGCAGGCTCGCGTAGCAGTACGCGACGTCCTCGTAGCCGTGCTCGAGGCAGCGCGCCGCGAGCCGGCGCAGCGTCCACCACGCGGGCACGCGGATCTGGATGGGCGCCGACGAATCGAACCCCGCCACGTGGGAGCCGGCCACGTGGGACCCGGTCGGCGCGGGGTCCCCGAGCTGCTGCGTGTTGTACAGCAGATACAGGGCGAACACGATCGCGGCGACCGTGACGTCGTGGCATCCGGGCGTCAGCCATTCGAGCACGTACCCGTAGAAGATGTTGTAGAAGGTGATCGACTGGGCCAGCTGGTGCGGCCGTGAGGGCGCCGTCGCGGTCGCCGGCGTGGGCGTGGGCGTCGCGGCGGCTGACGGCGTGCCTGCCGCCCCGAGCTCGGGCACGCTCTCGGCGGTCGGACTCAGCCGCTCGCCGCCGCTGCTGCCGCCGTCGTCGGCAGCCGAGGAGGCGGTGGGGGTCGGCGTCTGGCCGAGCAGGTACGCGGCATGAATGAGATCGAAGCCGCTGCGGATCCAGAGGTCCTGGAATGCCGCGAACGTCGTGATCCGATGGCGCAGACTCTCCACGATCAGGCGTCGGATGTCGTTGCTGAACGCGGAGAGCCGCACCGCGGCCGCGGGCAGGTTCAGGCAGTGCTGGAGCGGGACGTTGACCGACATGGCGCACAGCAACGAGCAAGCGGCGCGCGGGATCACCGCGACGGCGAAGGGCGAAACACGAGGAGGATCGGCGCCTGGCCGCCTGGCTTCCTTCGTTCGGCGCGGCCGGCCCCCCGGGGTCGATCAACGGCGTGCCACAGCGGAGCCTCACGATGCACGGCGCCTTCGACTTCGGCGACCCATCGCTGCGCCGCCGTCCCTCGCGCGGTATGCACTATCGGATACTCAGCCGGCAGCGGCACTTAGCGTCGAGCGACTGGCGGTGGCGGTGGCGATGGCGGGAGAAGGACAGACGACAGCAGGTGGTGCGGCCGTTTGTCGCACACTCCGATCGGACACGCGCGCCGCAGTCTCGCCGCGCGCCTCGCGCCCAGGCCCACCACTAGGGCCACGAGGCCACCGCCGCCACCGCCAGTCTCGCCGGTATGGCGCACCCGTGCGCGCATCGGCCGCTAGAGATGAACCACCGTGATCCGCGCGGTGTGACCCCGCCGCACGCGGTCGAGGCGCAAGCCAGCTCGCTGGATGCGCGAGGCGACCCCCGTCAGCATCCGCGGCGGCGGTGGGGGCGGCAGTAAGGCCGCCACACGGCCGGCGGCCGGAGTCGGAAAAAACGGCGGCAGGGAGCCGACTCCGGCCTCTCTCGCGAGCCGGCAGGGTCGACCCGTGCCCGCCGTGCCACCGCCACCGCGACAGCCTGGGCCGGGAACCGCCGGAGAGAGCGGGTCGATCGAGCAAAGGCCCGCGGGGCGCCGTCGTCCTCGCGCCAGTATCGTCGGCAGGATCGCGTCGCCTCGCGCAGAGCGGCGCGATCGACGGCCACGTGCGACAACGAGAGACTCACCGTCCTTCCTCAGGGCGATCCCGTTAGCGAAGACGATGCGTGAGGGACGCTGGTCGGCGACCCAGGAGCCAGCGAGGAGCGGCATCGCAGGGCTGCGACGGCTGGCAATGCAGGACGCGCACGGCGATGGCGACCACGCGTTGCTGATCCACGCCGTGGACTCCGACACGCCCGACGCGACGTCCCGCCATTGACGCGTTCATCCTGCTGTCTGCCCGCTACGTGGACCCAGGCTCCGCGACCTGACGAGCCGCTGCACCCGCCGCATCTGTGCTGCATGTGTGCTCCGCGTGTGCGCGCCGTCCTCCGCCCCCGCCGTTCCTTGGCGCGCTGCCGCCATGCCGCACGATACCCTCCGTCTGTAAGGAACCGCTGCGGCCACGGTCGCTGCTGTCACCACCACTGCTGCTGCTGATTGGTGTTGAAGCACAGCGAGACCGCTTCCGATCCGAATGGGCAAGCGATGCGCCTTTGACGCATGAAACGACGGTGCTCACCTGGATGCCCTTCCCGATGCTTTCATGAGGACGCTTTGATGCCGATCGTTTAGGACGATCACGTCAGAACACCTGCGTTTTGACGCCATCAAGCCGTCGCTGGGACCATGCAAATCCCTGCTGATCACTCGCGAAGGCTGCCAGGCCTCGCTCGTTCCGGCCGACACGTGGGCCAAGTCGCGGGACGATGAGACGCTCACCGTCTACGGTATCCTGGGCTTCATCCGTCTCAACATCGGTTGGGTCGCGATCGTCATTACCGACCGCTTGCTGGTGGGCCGTCTCAATGGCCACAACATCTACAAGCTCGCGAACTACCGCTTGATCACGCTGACCAAAAGCAACAAACTCCATCTTTCGGCTCAACACGTCCACGATGACAACAAGTACTTCTCTTTGATTGAGGATACGCTGTCATGGAACAGTTTGTACTTTAGCACTACGTTCGACCTGACCCAGTCGCTGCAGCGCCAGCAGGCGCAGGTCGCCGCGGCCCAGGAGCACGGCGAGCCCCTGTCGCCGTTCTGGCAGCGCACTGACACGCGCTTCTTTTGGAACGCGCCGCTGGCGCAGCGCTTGATGGACGCTGTCCAATCGGGTCTGGTGGCCGAGTCGGGCCTGGATGAGTATATCCTGCCGGTGATGTGTGGTTTCGTGGACATCTCGCAGATGACCATGAACCACACGCCCGTCACGTTCGCGCTGATCTCGCGGCGCTCCCGCTTCCGCCCAGGCACTCGCTACAACTCGCGCGGAATTGACGAGCAGGGCCACGTGTCCAATTTCGTCGAGACCGAGCAGATCATCCAGAGCTCCGCGAAGCAGCTTCAGGCGAGCTACGTTCAGGTTCGCGGCTCGATTCCGCTCTTCTGGGCCCAGGTCGTCTGCGTGAAGTACGTACCGCGCCTCTCGCTGCAGGATCCGCACAGCGCGATGACGGCCGACGCAATCCGCCGGCACTTCGACAGCTTGTGCGCCATCTACGGCCGCGTCGTCGCCGTCAACTTGACGAACCTGGTCGGGTATGAAGCGCCGATGGCTAAGGGCTTCCGCGACGCGATCGCGCCCCTTGTCGGCGCGGCCGTGCGCCACGAGGACTTCGACTTCCACCAGGAATGCAAAAAGATGCGGTATGATCGCGTCTCGGTGCTCGTGTCGCTGCTCGGCGACGAGCTCGAGAAGCAGGTCTGGTTCGCGTCGTCGCTCCCGCCAGAGGGCCAGGAGCTCGGCGCCGTCGCGTCGCCCCAGTCGCCGTCGCCGCCGCCGGCCGTGTTCACATCCCAGACCTCCGTGCTCCGCGTCAACTGCATGGACTGTCTCGACCGCACGAACGTCGTCCAGAGCGTGTTTGCGCGCCGCGCGCTGCGCCTCCAGCTTCAGGCCATGGGCATCCTCTCGGGCGCGGAACCCGACATCGCCGATGGGTTCACCGCCGTCTCGCCGGAGTTCGAAAAAACCTTCAAGCGCGTCTGGGCCGACAACGCCGACGAGGTCAGCCGCCAGTACTCGGGCACGGGCGCGCTGAAGACCGACTACACGCGCACCGGCAAGCGCTCCCGCGCGGGGATGCTGCGCGACGGCCGCAACTCGGTGATGCGTTACATTCTCAACAACTTCTTTGACGGCTCGCGCCAGGACGGGTACGATCTGCTGCTCGGCGTCTACCACGTGCACCCCGAGCACTCGCCCTACGCGGGCGTGCCCACCGTGCAGTCGCAGTACTTGCTGCTGCCCCTGCTAGTGGTGCTCTCGCTGTTCGGGGTCGTTTTCTCGCTGCTGACCCACATGACATTCCTCAACCACGTCGTGTTTCTGTTCATGTGGTCCGCCGCCGCGTATGGCTCCGTGCGCATGACCTATGTCTTTGGCCACGAGCTCGTCGACCGCCCGCGTCTCGTGCCCATCGGTGTCTCGCCGTATCCGCACTCCGCCCCGACCGGCGTCGTCCCCGAGATGCACACCATCCACAACCCGTCGGCCTTCGACAAGGTTGGCAAGACCGCGTAGGACTCTCCGATGCCGTGTCGACTCGCGGAAATGGGCGACAAGCGCATACCAGTACGCGCGTTGCTTTGATGCTGATGAGACTCGTCGCACGGGCTGTTCCCTGTTTCGCTTTCTTTTTTTCTTGTTCTGTATGTTTCCATTCTGTTTTGTTTATCTACAAGCTGCCACAGCACGGACTCAACGGCAAAGCAAAGGCCGTCCTGTGCTGCATTCGGGGGGAGAGAGCTCGCATCCGAAAAAAATATAAAAGCAAGCGAGTGATGGGCCAGGCGTCTCAGACAGACAGCCATGGCCCACGTATCAACGAATCGTCGGGGTAGACCCCGGTTATGCCTTGGAGGCCAAACCGAAGCGCTCGGCACGCCGGCGCAGCTTCTCTTGCGACTCCGCGGACACTAATGCCGCGAAGGGAGGAAGAGGTCATCGAGCATCAACGGATCGAAAGGGGGGGTGAGTCGACGTGCATCGCTTCGCCTCTGGTCACATCGCCATCGCAAGGACCGTCCATGATCATGAACGCCAGAATGATCGACAAGGGGACACATTGAGGCCAGAGCATGCGCCCATCGCGGCGATCCGCAGGCAATCAACTTACCCGGCTGGGGTTTCGGCTTCGATTCCGGCACACTGCGCTTGGCGGGCGGCGCTGCCGCCGACGACGCGTCCGCAGCCGTCGTCGCAGCCGCCGCCGCCTTCCGCTTGCCCTGCGCCGCGCGGCCCGCCTGCGCGACCACCGGCGGGATATACGGCACGCCGAACCGCTCCGCGCGCTTCCGGCGCCGCGCCTCCTCGGGCGTCTCCTCGGCGAGCGGCTTGTCGGGCACGACGCCGTCGGCGGGCGGTGACGGCACCGCGTTGTTCGCGGCGGCCGGCGCGGCCGTCGACGGCGCTAGCGCGGTCTTGATGGGGGACGCCGGGCGGACCGGGGACGCCGGCGCCGGCGCCGGCGCCGCGGCCGCGGGCTTGACGGGCGATTCCGGCACGGCCACGGGCGCCGGCGCCGCGGCGGCGGGATGGACGGGCGACGTGGGCCGCAGGTCGGTGCCGAGCCCCGCGGCGGCCATCTCGGCGGCCATCACGTCGTGGAGGCGCGCGACCAGCACGTCTTTCTTGCCCGTGGTCTCGAGCGAGCGGGCCGCCAGCATTTCCTTGAGCTCGGCGACCTTCAGCTTGTTCAGATCGGCCATGGCGAGAAGCGGTGCGGAGTGGGCGGTGCGGAGGCCGGTCGACGATCGAGGACAACGGCGTGCGGCAGTCGGGAGGGAGGGCGGAGCAATCCGGTGCGGGCAGGCGCGAGCGAGAGAGACCGGCGTCGGGTGAGGGGTATCGCCGCGAAGCATCGAAAAACCACGGTCTAGCGATCGACGACGCTTTAAAAGTGTCTCAATGGACGACAGATTACACGCGATCTCCTGATCACTCTCGACCGCAGCGATGCTTGCCCTGATCGTGGTCGCCGCCGGGTGTAGCGGCTGTTTTTCACCGTCATTGGCGTGTTCTGCAGCAGCCCGCGTGGGGCGAAGCGCGGGCTGCGTAGCGGGGGCCGGGCACCCTCGTACGGACGGCGTGGGGAGGAGGGCCGGCAAGCATGTGGCGCTCGTCGGCCCTAAGGCGCGGCCGGGCGGTCGCACCCTGGGGGCCCACCCGAGCAATCAGCATGGCTCGTCCCCGATCGACGCGTCGCGCTTATCCTTTCCTACTTGCGGTATGCATATGGACCAGTACACGGCCGGACCAGCATGCATCCGACTCAGGATGATTCTGACTCGGTCTATGTCTGATGCCAGCACGGCCTTTTGCAATGTTTACTTTTTACATGATCCGCTTTCGTGACGACAGGCGGACGTCGATCACCGACGGGGTGGCGACGGACCCATCGGCACTAGACGGCCTCCGGCTGGCGGACACAACGCCAGACCGACTTGAGGTACTCGACGGTGCCGGTGTCGCGGCAGGCGGTGAGGTTGCGGCCCTGGCGGCCCTTGAGGACGATAGTATACCACTCGTCGAAATCGAGATGTCCGTCGCCGTTGTCATCAAAGAGCGTGAAGATCACGTCGACTTGCGATGGCGTCAGATCGAGCTTGGCTACGGCGCGGATGATGCGGCGGAAGTCGGATCGGGTGAACCCGGGCCCGGCGGCATTGTAAAACTAAACAAACGAAAAAAGTAAGAACACGGGTGAGTTGATGCTGCCTGGCTCGGAAGGGGGCATCCACGTCACAATCAATGATGACTTACCCGGTACGCGGTGCCGAGATCGTGCAGGCGGGTCTGGATCATGGAATCAAAGGCGCAGAACTGTTCAAAGGTGACGCGCTCCGGGTAGGCGTCGCTGATGCGCTCGACGCGCTCGAGCAGGGCCGGCAGCTTGTGGGCCGGCGCGTAGTGGAGCTGGCTGAGGGCCCAGTCGCGCATCGAGATGGTCGCGGTCTCGGCGCCGAGCGGCTCGCCCGAGACGCCGACGCGCGGCGCCGCATGTGTCGGCGCCAACTGGCTGAACTCCAGCGCGAGGATGTGCCGGTTGAGCTGCCGCATGAACAAGGCGAAGTCGTCCCAGGTGAGGACGCCGGCGCCGTCCGCGCCGAAGAACAGCTTGTAGAGTCCGCTATGGCCGCCGCGGTTTCGCGCCGCGAGGCTGGCCTTTTCCTGCGAGCCCATGGCCTTGCCGACGCCCAGGTCGGAGGTCGCGCGGACCATCAGCCGGTCGAACTCCGACTGCGTGACTTGGCCGTTTCCGTCGAGGTCAAAGAGGCGGAACGCGAGCTTCCAGTGGTACGGCGGCGTCGCGAGTAGGGTCAGGAACGTCATGTACTCGGGGAACGAAATCAACCCGTCCTCGTTGCTGTCGGCCAACGCAAAGAACGCCGATGCCGCCTCGAGCGCATCCTGTTTCAGCTCATATGCCTCATCCTAGTCAACGTCGTATGGCCACAACGTGCGATGGTGCAAACAACCCCAAGCAAATATCGGTCAGTTCCATGGCGGCACGGGACGATGGCATGGCATACGCAAGGAGGCTTGGTTGGTCCGAGACAACTTACATGGCCGTGGATGTTGTCGCGGTATGGCAGAATCGAACGGATGAAATCGCGGACCGTCATATACGTTTCGCCGTCGACGGTGACGGTCGCAAAGTAGTTGAACACCTTGATCGGATGCGAGAGCGCGCGCAGCCGGTTCTCGTACAGCCCGATCCGGTTCTTTTTCCACCGCACGTACGGGCTATCTGCCGCATCGGTCTCCTCGTCCGCATGCACCGCGAGAGCGGAGCCGGGCTTCGTGGTCCGCACGCCGTCGGCGGGCGCCTCGCCGCCGCCGCTGCTGCTACTGCGGGGGAGCGCCGAAGCGTCCGCATACACCGGCGGCGGCGCGATCCACGCGTGCCAGCGCGCACGGAGCTGGGCGAGCGGCGCGGCGGTGGCGGCGGCGGCCCGATCAGGCGTCGCGGTGGCATCGGCGCTGCGGGCCCAGACAATGACGGCGCCGCCGGTCGCCGCGGCAGCGAGGGTGCCGGCACCGGCGAGCGCAGCGAGGCGCTGCGTCCGCCGCGATGCGAGGCGGAGAGGACGGAACACCATCGTGGGCGGTATGGACAAGCGAAGCTCGGAATCGGACGCAGCAGCCGGAGCGGATGCTCGGAACAGGGGCGCTCGGTGAGGGAAGCCAGTCGCTGCGGTCGCTGTGGAACGCGGGGGGAGCGAGGGCCGCCGGCTGAGCGGCCGCGGCCACGCCAGGAACAGCCGTCGCACGACGCGGCCAAGGACGGCGGACGGATCCTACGCTCGCGGCTGTGATCCATCAAGAGCGGTCTGTGCGACGACCGGAGGATACTGTCGCACGGGACGGCGACGCACGAGGGGAAGCGGCGATCCCCACGCGAGGCGAGGCGATGAGCGAGGCGCCGCCGGACGGGCGTGAGACGACGGCCGCGGCGTGGACGGCGCCGGCGGCAGGCAAAGCAGGAAGGGGGCGGCCCCGCGGTGGCATGGTGGCGGCAAGGCACGGCTTCGGCTAGCGCGCCCGCTCGTTGCGACAATGGGAGGAGGCAGTCCCCCGGGTCCCAGGACTGCACCCTGCTGGCACGGCGCGGCATCGCCGTCGTGCCTCGCTCATCCCCGATGACTGGACAGATCGACAGCGCGTCCTGATTTGATAGAGGATGGAGAAGACAGGGCGAGCAGCGTTAAATAAGCACATTAAATAGAATCGAAAGACATGGAAAGCGGCGGCATGGCGGCATGGCGGTACAGCGGGGGATCGCTAGGCAGAGGGCGTAATCAGCGTGGCGAGCTTCGAGGCCGAGGCAATGTAAGCGTTCATCTGCTGGTACATCTGCAGACAGCCCTCTTCGCACATCTCGGCGGTCGGCTCGAGATGATCCAGATGGAGCTTCTGCTCCATCGCCATCGTGACGATTTTGCGCGTGCGCGGCAGTAGCGCGAGCGTGAGCTGCGGCATCCCCGCCGACTCCTCCAGATAGTTGAGGTCCAGCACGGGGTCGCTGCCGATATAGCCTGCCGAGCACGCGGTCACGTAGTCGGTGACGGGAATACCGGCGTCGATGATGGCGAGCGAGACGGCGTTGATAGCGGTCGCGAGGGCGCTGCCGTCGAGCTGGACCATCTGCACGCAGATCATAATCTCAGACCGCGGGAACAGCGTCGTCATAATTGCGGCTTCGAAGGTGGCCTGCAGGCTCGCGGCGACCTCGGTGTGCGCGCGGTTGGTGCGCAGCGGTCCTTTACGCTCGCCGGCGCTGAACGGCGCCACGGCATACTCGACGGTCACGACCGCGCGGTCTGGCAGCGACTTGGAGCGCATCTGCGGCTCGCGCGGGCCCGACACCGTCACCAGGCACTGCGTGTTGCCCTGCTCGACGTAGGCCGAGCCGTCGACCTGCTGGAACAGCGATGTCCGGAAGTGCGAGCGGCGCAGCTCTTCGGGGCGCCGGCCGTCCTGCCGGAACCCTTCGGGCGACACAATTTCACGCCGCATCGCGAGTCAATGGATCAATGGACCGACGGACCGGCTCGGGTATAAAAAGGCAAGAACAGCCTCGGTCCGTGAGGGCGTTGGTGGCGGTGGCAGCACGCTCAGCGGGTGGGGCGTCGGCAGGACCGAGCAGGGCGATGCGACCCTGTCGAGTGAGCGACGGCGTTCAGCGGATCGGCGTGGCTCGAGCACACACGCGGAAGGAAGATGCGGCAGGCGTGGATGGCCGCCGACGGAGTCGTCGACGTGGTCGTGCAGAAGCTTGGTGCCGACGGCGACCTTGCGGCCACGCGGTGTTTTGTCCATCCGCGTCATCGGCGTTCCCTCTGTTCCAGAATCGTCGCGCCGCCGCTTCTTTTATTTTGTCGGACCCGGCGTCCACCGCGTCCGACGGCGTCGAACAGACCCCGCTCGGCGGAGTTGGGGGTCCTACAGCGGCGGCGGCGGCGGGTGCCACGCCCATCGCTTCCTGGGGCCCCGGCCCCTGGCTGGGGAAGGCAGACAACAATTGCTCGCGCTTGCTTGCCGATATCTTTTGAATGCAGCATGCTCTAAGCCGGGGATGGCCATGGGCACGTGCGCATGGCGAGAGCCCTGCCCGATACTTGCTGATCTCGCCTTGAAATGCACGCCAAAAGGGGTGAGTCTGTTTAGTACGACAAAGCCTCCCAACCCGCGGCGTTCCTCCGTCCGTGTCCGCGATACCCTCCGTCACGCCCGATCGGCACTGCACTCGCTGAGGCCCGTCTGCCACACATCGACGGGTCGGACCGGCGCGATCGAATCCGAAGTACGCAGCCCTTGCCGCCCTTGATTGGTCGCCCCTCCGCCGCACGATGGCCGACACGCCGGGCCAGGACCCGCCCGCGGGCGCGCCGGCGTCGCACGAGCCGCCGAAACCCCGACGCCCCCTCGGATCGCGCCGCGCCGCACTGCTCGCCGAAGAAGAAGCCGAAGCCATGGCCGCGCCTGCGCCTGCGCCGTCTGCCGACGCTTCCGGCGCCGCTGCTGCTGATCCGGCCGTCCTGACGTCCACGTCCGCCGTCGCGACCGCATCGTCGCCGTCGCCTGTCGCCGACGCGGGCGCCGCCGCATCCGCATCCGCCGCATCCGCCGTCCCGCCGCCCGTGAAACCTCGAACGAAGCCGCGGTTCGCGCCGCGCGTGCCGGTGCGCCGCAACCGCCGCGAGCTGCAGCTCGACGACACGGAGGACCTCGACGACGTCGCGGGCGCCGCGGGCGCCGCGAGCGCCAAGGCGGCCGCTACGATCACGGCGACCGTGCCCGCGGGCGCCGCGTTCGGCAAGCCCCCGCCGCGCGGCAAGCGGCCGCTGCCGGAACTGACGGCGTCAGGCGTGTGGGGCATGGGCCCAGCGGCGCAGTCGGCGGCGGCGGCGCGACCGGGCGGCGCCGGCGGCGCGCGCATGCTCGCGGGCGCCCGCAGCGACCTGATCGCGGCACGCCACGCGTCCCACGGCGGCGTGAGCGGCTCGGGGCTCTTCGACGACGACGAGGGCAGCGATGACGAGGCCAAGAACGACGTGCTGGACGCCGCCGACGCCGTGCACTTGGACCCGTATACGACGCGGGCGCCGGTCACGATCGCGGCGTCGCAGCCGGCGTCGGTGCGCACGGGCGCTGACGGCATGATCGACCTGCAAGCCGGCGGCGAGAAGGGCGGCGCGTCCGATGTCAAGGCGAGCATGTCGATCGCCGAAGCCGACCCGGACGCCGTCGCCAAGGTGCTCGGGGCAACGTATCTGGACGGCCGGGTCGGGGGCAAGCTGTCGCACCTCGCGGACAATGACTTGACCTTCTTCCAGCTGCCGTACAACCTGCTGGAGATGATCCACGCCGACGGCACCGAGCCGATGGCGGAGGCCGTGGTCAACGAGCAGGGCGAGGAGGTGCCCGTCGAGAAGACGGTGACCCCGGGCATCGCCGGCAAGCTGATTATGTATGCCTCCGGCAAGATGCGCATGAAGTTCGGGCCCGGTGTCTACTTTGATGTCGAGGCCAGTCCCGAGGCGAACTATCGCCAGAGCCTCGTCGGCATCAACCTGAAGGACCGCCAGACCTACACGTTGGGTGATGTGCAGTCGCGCTTTGTCTGCTCGCCCGACGTCGACTGCTTGCTGTCGACGATGGAAAACCACCGCGCCGTCGACCCCCAGCAGCAGTATCTGCACGACGCCTACCTGGCGGGCGAGCACCCGGCCGATGCCGGCTCGGACTAGACTCGAGGGCATTCCTTTTCCTAATTTATTCCACCAACAGCATGATTGTTTTTTCTACGCGATGATGGCAGCCATCGGGGTGGGGACACATCATGCAGGCTCCGCCCAGCCGATGTTGGAAGATCGCCCAGGAAGGGTCAATCGCTCTCCGATACCGCGCCTGCCGCGACGGCCGAGCGCGTGGAGAGAAGGCGAGGCGAGGCGAGGCGAGGCGAGGCACGCAAGCGTGAGCGACAGCGAAGGACCAAGGAAAAGCGAAAGCGCCGCCCCCGGAATCCAGCGCCAACACGCCCGCGTGCCGCCGACCGCCGACGGTCTGCGCCACTGGACCCTTGCCTTGCTTGGAGCTGGGCAACTCCACGGTCGGGGTCGAAGCGAAGCAAGAGCAGCGTTCGTAAGCGGTAGGGGTGGTCATGTCAGTCCGTGGAAGCCCCCCTTGGCGACGCGGCGCGCAGCGTCGGTCGTCGCCGTCGAAGACGGAACACAGCGGGGTCATGGCGGACCCTGTCGTCGGGGTTCGGGGGATCATCGCCAGGCCATCGGGTGTTGCGCAAGCTCACGTCCAATCCTTGATTTTCCACAGTTGTCGTCGCGACCGTCCGACGCTGCCGCCCTGACCCGACGCTGTCACGAGGCCGCCTGACGCCACGGTCGCCAAGCAAGAGACGCGAGGCACACACTTCTGCTTGGCCCCAACGACGTCGTCGCTGCCGCCGCCATCATGACGGGTACCGTGATCGCGCCCGCCCTGCCGCACTGAAAGCTGGCGTCAGTGCCATCGAGCCCGGATCTCTCGCTAGTTCTTGTGCACTCAGACCCATGGAACTCACTCTAACGGATATGGTTTGTGTGATCATCGACTGACATCGCCTGCTGCTAATACACTATTGCTCCTGCTGCTACTGCCCGCCGACACGGCATCGGATGCCCATGATGCCCGCCTCATGATCCGGATTCGTGGATTCCGTCGATCATAGACCGCGGCTTGCGCGAGAACCTCGGCACCGACGATGTGAGCCGGTGGGTGTGCGACGCCAACGAGGCGATCACCCTCTTCCTGGGCACCAACGGCTTCAAGCCCGAGATGACCTATGCCGTCGTCGGCCAAGAGGAAAAGATTGTCGGGTACCGCGACCTGAAAGTGAACGTAAGTGGAGACAGCGATGATTAACGCCAGGATGGCGATGATCGACCTTGCGATGTGCCCGGGAACCCGCTTTCCCGATTACGATGCGATCCTCACTTTTCTCGGGAGTTTTGCGATGTCATGCGATGATGGAATTCTCCGGGGCATGGCGCTAGCTCTGCTACACGCCCGGATCGCTGATGCCCTACTTCGAGATGTCCTACGCATCGCAGATCCCGCGCAAGCTCGGATACCCGCGGCCGATGGATGTCTACAAGATGATGCGCGAGAAGCACTTTGTCGATTTCTTGCCGAACCGCGCGGCGTTTGAGGCGCAGTGCGCGAAGGACGCACGCCGCTTCCGCCCGCCGGGCGTCAAAGTCCACGAGTACCGCGCGCCGGCGCCCCAGCCGCGCGCCGTCGACGCCACCCTCGTCCCGACCACGGGCACCCGTCTCGACGCGAAGACGGTCCTGGATCCCGCGGCATCCACGGCGGCGGCGCCATCGGCCGCCGCGGCGGCGCCCGAGGCGACATCGACGCCCATGGCGACGTATGAAATCTACGAGTGCGCCTACGACACGCCCGGATGGGTCGAGTACTCGCGCCGTCTGCAGCTGTTCTTGTTGTGGTACATCGAGGGCGCGACTTTCGTGGACGAAGACGACGCGCAGTGGCGCTTCCTGCTGCTGTTCGAGAAGCGGCCGCTGGCGGCGCCGACAGCGGCGGACCCCGTGGCGGAGGATGCAGACGAGGACGACGAGACGGCCGAGCGCGGGCCGCGCGGCGAGCGCTACGAGTACATCTGCGCCGGCTACGTGACGTGCTACGAGTTCTTTGCCTGGCCCGACCTCACGCGCCCGCGCATCTCGCAGTTCCTCATCATGCCGCCGTACCAGGCGCAGGGCCACGGCGGCCGCTTCTACGACCACCTCGTCGCCCTCTTCCGCGCCGACCGCCGCGTCTGCGACTTCACCGTCGAGGAGCCCAACGAGAGCTTCCACGTGATGCGGCTGCGGCACGACGCGCGATGCCTGGCGCCGCTACTGCGCGAGCGCCAGCTCGGGCCCGAGGTGCTGTCGCCGACCCACCCCGAGTTCGTGCGGCTGCTCAAGGAGACCAAGATCAACGCGAAGCAGCTGACGCATGCGCTCGAGATGACGCTGCGCGCCGTGCTGCCGCGGCACGACGCGGCGGTGCAGACCGCATACCGGCGGGCCGTCAAGGCGCGCATCTACAAGCGCGACAAGTCCGAGACCACGACGCTCGCGGCCGCCGTCGCCTCGGGCGCCGTCGCCGCCCAGCCCGAGACCCTGGCCAACCTGGACCCGGAGCACCTCAAAAAAAACCTCGGCGAGGCCTTCGACCGCCTGATGGCCGAGTATGACCAGATCCTCGAAGGGACCTTCGAAATCGTGCGGCAGCACGACGACGAGGACGATGAGGAGGAGGAGGAGGAAGCCGCCGACTCCAAGAAGGGCGACAAGGATGCGACCAGGCCGGCGGCATAGAACGCGTGGCTAGGATGCGCTTCGATGCGACGGTCGCGGCACGCCATCACGAGCGCGTCATGCGATGCGCCTCAGCTAGGGAGGGGTGTACGACACTGAATAAAATCATCAACCATCCGCTGGGGGCTGCTCCCTCTTCGTGGTGGGTGATCGTCTTCAATGCAAAGAAGCATGCAGCCAGGCCTGTATTAGATATCCAGACCTGCTGGGCCTGCGAATGCCCGACATCGCTGTTACGCGGTCTGCGGCTTGCGCTGCTCGCCGCCCAGGGCGGCCATGGCCTGGTTGAACCGGGGCGACGCGATCAAGCGCTGGCTCTCGGGGTCGTAGAACGGATTGCACACGAGCTGGCAATACGCGAGATGGACGCGGGCAAAGACGGCGCGCACGTCGGCCTCGCGCACGACCGCGTCGCCGGCATGCAGCGTCAGGATGAATTTGATGCGCGTGTTGGTCATGTAGCCATAGACGGCGACGTCGGCGGTTGTGAAGAGGAGCCCGAGGTAGAGATCGGTGGCGGCGGCCCACTTGGCGGCGGCGAGCTGGGCGGCGGCGGCGGCGGCGTGCCCGCCCGTCGCGGCCGGCGCGGGCGGTGTCGTCCGCTCCTCGATCACATCGCAGGCCGTGTGGTTCAGGTAGTGGTACCGCAGCTCATTGCCGTCGTCCACGAACGTGCGCAAGTACAGCGGGTTGTTGGCCTTCCCGAGCACCGCGAGGCAGCTCAGCTTCCATGTCGACATGGTGATGGCGACAAGGAAGGCGGACGCGACGGCGAACGCGACGGTGGGTGCGACGGCGAGGGCGAGGTAAGACGCGAGAACACGGCACGAGCCAGATAGACGAGACGGCGCTTGCCCCAGAGCATCGGAGAGGCGGAGACCCGGAGACCCGCGTCGCCATCGCGGTTCCTTCCATCGCATCGCATCGCATCGCATCGCATCATGTTGTAGAGGAACGTCGATATGCCCCAGCGGCGCGATCGCGCGGCCTCGCAGGGACTGGCAGGACCGAGGATCCCGCCGTCACCGCCTGCGGATGAGGTCCGATCGGGTCGGACTGATGAGGCGGTGATCCGGCGGACCACGAGCCGCCTGGGCCGGAAAGAGGCGAGGATCATTCTCGCAGCGTGGATTGCGCCACCTGCGGCAGGGTGCACACCGCCCCACCCTCGGCCAGGAACAAGCGCTCCCGTCCGCCCTTTCCCGAATACGCGGCGGTACAGAGAGTGGCATCAGCGACAGCCACGACAGCCTTCGTGGCCAACATGGTCGCGCGATCTGCAGCAGAATCCAGCGGCTATCAGCATCCAGCTGCAATGCGCACGGCATTCTCGGGGGCATCCCCGCCCCTTGCCCCGCGGGCACCCAGGGGGTGGTCCCCTCCGAGCGACCTCGATCTTCCTAGTGTGCCCGATATCAACTTATTTTTTGGCGGAAAAGTAGGCCTTGACAGCGTCGCCGCCAAAGACCATGCAGACGGTCTGCCAGACGCCGAGGCCGATGCGGGGGCTGACGCCGCGGTAGAAGCCCTTGAGGCCGTTCTGTTGGTAGATCCACTGGGCGGCGGTCGCGATGGTCATCTGGGCGGGCCGGCCGGCCTGCTGGACCTGGCTCTGCATCTCGATGCGGATGACCTCGATAGGCTGGTTCCAGCACGAGAGCGCGCCGCCGATCGCGGAAGCGAGAATGCGGTGGCCGTTGCTCAGCCGGTCGGCGGGGTCGGTCTTGCCGGTCCAGCGGCGGATCGACTGCTCGGCGAGGCGCGAGAGCCCGAAGCGGGAACCCCAGTTGGTACACTGGCGCACGGCGACGGCGTTGACGCCCTTGTTGATGCCGCGGATGCCTTCACGCGCGTAAATCTCGCGCGCGACCGTCCAGGAGCTCTTCTGCGCGCTGCCGTCGGCGCCCTTGTGCCGCGTGACCTCGACGGTCTTCATAAACGTGCAGAAGCCCATGGTCGCGTAGGCCTGGGCGATGCCGCCGCCCATGCCGCTCGCGATGCCCGCCCACGTCGGCGAGAGCCCCGCGAGGCGGAAGCGGTACTCGAGCTCCGACGCCGTGAACAGCAGCACCGCGCCCTTCGTCGACGCCTCGATCCACGCCCACGGCACCAGGCCCTGGAAGAAGCCCAGCGCGCCGCCGCGCGACCAGATCACGCGCATCGCCTGCGCCATCGACTGCCCTCGGTTCGCCGCCATCTGCGTCTTGGTGACCTCAAACGGCTGGCCGAGCGTCGAGACCTCGAACAGGTTGAGTGTGGCGCCTACCGCCAGGTTGATGGGCGACACGGCCTTCTTGGCTGGCAGCCCGTTGGGGCCCACGGCGGGGCCGCCGGCGTCCATAGCCATGCCCATGGCGATGCAGGATACTCAAAAAAAGGGAAGGGGGAGCGGCCGGGATCGCTTCAATCGACGCGTCAGACCGGTCTGTGGTGGCGTATGGCCCAGCGATCAGTACCACGCACGTCGAGGGCACCGGTCAGCAGCACGATGATCGACCGCACGATCCCCCGCGAGATCACCGGATCGATCGATACCGCGAGCACGAGGTCCGGATGAGAACCCCACGCGATCGCGAATGAATGGGGGAAGCGCAGACAGCGCAGGGTGAGGAGGCGCGGAAGGGTCTATCGCTCGTCGGGGAGGCTGGACACCACGGATGATCGAGCCTCAAGAAGCAGCATCGTGGGAGGGTTGGAGGACTCGACCGGGGGCCGTGCCACGGGCCCCACGACAGGGGAACCACGGACCACCGGACCCGCTCTCAGCCCCCGAAGGGCTCCGACGCGTCGCGCTTCATGCGGTTTCTGCGCGGCGCGCGTTTATCAGCACGAGCGCGATCAGCGGCCCTGGTCCGATCACGGACAGCCCTTGCGATCGCTCGCGCCGTCCAAGCACGCACCGGAAGCCCCACGAGCCCCGGACGCACGGCGGACGGCTGGACCGCGCCGGCGGATCACCCCACGCACGGCCGAGGTGCGCGCCGCGGGCTGCACGGCTGGATCCCTGGCGACCGGCCGCGCGGGTCGTCCTCCCGTGCCGCCGCCGCCGGAGGACGCGCGGGTCCTGTGCCGTGTCGTGCTGCGCGTGCTGCGCGCTGCGATTGCGGTAGCGGTAGCGGTAGCGGTAGCGGTAGCGGTTGCGATTGCGGTAGCAGTTGCGGTTGCGGTGGCGGTGGCGGTTGCGCCGGCCATCGCGAGCCCCTCCGGACGCATGGGCGCCGACGGCCTCGATGCGGGGCGTCACCTTCGCGAGCCGACGGCGCCAGCCGACGCCGACGGCGACGACGACGCGTCGGAGCCACGCGCGACGCCACCGACCGCGCCGCCGGAGGGTCGGCGGAGCGCGCCGGATCGCCGGCCGCGGCGGCTTGGGCGGCTGCGCCGTGCGCCGTGCGGCGTGGCCGGCATGCCGGCGAAGCGGCCGCGAGGGCCTATGGACGGCGCCGTCGGACGGCGCCTATGGACGGCGCCTCGCGGGGCTCGCGCCGTGGCCGCGGCGGCTCGGCACGGTGGAAGGGCGCCCGGGGCGCAGGGGTCAGTCGTGCGCCGCCGGCGAGGACCCTGTGAGGTCGACGGCGCCGACGACCGCTGGGCCGAGACGTCGACACCGACGCCGACGACCACGACCACGACGACGTGGGCCGGCGAGGCAAAGTCATCGAGAACGGCTGTGGCAGGCGTCGCCGCGTCACTGGACCCCGGGTCGGCTGGGCCAGGCGACCTCGCGAATGGGGTCGATGTCCCGTCACGGGATGCGAGACCGACGGGATGCGATGCCTCTCCCGACCAACGATCCCCACGCAGGCCCGAAACATGAAGGCACCGGTCGTGGGAGCAGCGCGCGTGGCTTTTCGTGGCAACGATGGCCACGTCGTGGCCACCCCACGCGGGGCGATCCGACGTGGATCCCGGGTCCGCGACGCCTACAGGCATGGCGCTCCGCACTGGCGCGGCATCAGGCACGCCCATGGTGATAACGACGCCTACGGAACAGCATGGGAATGGCGCGGCAGACAGCGCGCGGTCTGCCGCGTCGGCAGCCGCGTCGTCGCGCAGGTTCGCCGATGCCGTCGATCTCGGCTGCTCGGTCGCATGGCCGCGCGCTGATGCTGCGCCAGGCACCAGCGGCCTGCGCCGTCTCGCCCCACGCGGCGCAGCCGCCGCCCGCCACACCTCCCGTGCCGCTCGCCGGCCCCGGTGACCCGCGCGCCACGGACCGACCGGCGGCCCTCGGGCGGCGGCGGCGCGACGGCCGCCGCGCAGCCGCGAGCAAGGCCGCCGCGGGTGGTCCGCACCCTCGCGGCCGATAGATGAGAGGGCCGTCGTCGGCTTCGCCGTCGGCTTCGCCGTCGCTCGCTGGCGACCGTCTCTAACGACGGGGACGGCCGCGGCTCAGGGCGCCGCGGCCACGGCCGCCGGAGACCGGCACCCACCGCGCGGCCACGTGCTCCTCCCCCTTCTCCCGCCGCTGCCTCGACGACCGCGACCGCCTGCCCACGGCCTGCACCACGAACGGCGTCGGGAAGCGCCTGCGACCTGGTGACCGGCCTCCCTCTCGACCCCGGCATCCGCGGGACCCGCCCGCCTGGCCGTGCCACCGGCGACCAACGGCCGCCGCCGCCGCGCCGCCGCTCGCCGTCACCGGCGGACGCGCAGGCCGCGGCAGCAGCGGCAGTCGCGGCAGCAGCGCCCTCCGCCGCGATGGGCAGCGACCACGGCCAGCCCGATCTCGCGTGGCGCGGCTTCGCCGCGCCCATGGACTGCGATCCGCTCCCGCCGGAGGAGCACCACCGCCACCTCTCGGCGGGCCGCGGCGCCTCGCCCTTCGTCGCGTGCTTCTCGCGCGCGGGCCAGGACGCCGCCGCCGTGAGCGCGCCGCCGACGGCGCCCGCCCTCGCCGCCGCCGCCGAGCCCGGGCTGGCGGCGGCGGCGCCGCCGCCGCCGCGCACGTGGCCCTGGTCGGATCCCGACGCCGCCGCCGCCGCGGCCCCGCCCCGCTCGCCGCGCCGCGCGGGCCCCGCACACCTGATGCGCTCGACCTCCATCGATCCCGCCAGCCTCGCCTACCAGCCCCACTCCGAGCGCGACCGCCTGCGGCGCCAGTATCTGGCCAGCGCGATGGAGGTGGACGGCCAGGGTCCCGCCGAGGCAGAACCGCATGCCGGTGAAGATGCCCTCGACGGCGTCGAGGTCGACGACGCGATCGACGGCCGGTCCGGGGCGGCGGCACGCAACAGCGTCGAAGGACGCGCAGGGGCACTGATGGCGCGCCGTGGGGACAATGCGTCAGCCGTCGGAGCACCACGCGTGCTCGGTCCGGTCGGCGTCGCCGTGCCGTCCATGCTGCATGCCTGGACATGGCAAGGCCCGCCCCTGTGGTCGCCCGACGGCCATGATACGAGGGCGCTGTCGTCGATGTCGCACCGCAGGCGGATGCGACGATGCGCTCAGGGCAGCGACGACGACCATCACAACGACGACGACGACGACGATGACGACGACGGCGACGCGTCGGCAAACGACCGTGACGGGATGGACCTTGGCGCAGGCGACCGTGGCCGCCCTCCCTCCTCGGTGGCGCGCGTCGCGCGGTCGTCGTCGGCGCCGCGCCAGACATCGGGGCGCGACTGGCTGGCCGTCGCGAGCCAGATGCCGTACGTCATGACGAATTACCTGCAGCTGCTGTTCAGCACGTTCGTGCTCGCGGTCGTCGTCTACGTCGTCGTCCAGGTGATCCGCGTCGTACACCACGACCTGGCGCTGCAGACCCACAAGCGCAGCACCGAACTGCTCACCGAGATCGCGGCGTGCACGAAGCAGTACGTGCTGAACCGCTGCGACCCGCCGGAGGCGCGCGTGCCCGCCATGGAGGCGCGCTGCGGCGCGTGGGAGCGCTGCATGGCGCAGGACCACGCCCGCGTCGGCGGTCTCAAAGTCGCCGCCGAGACCGTTGCCGACATCATGAACCACTTCGTCGAGCCGCTCAGCCTCAAGGCCATGCTGTTCGGGCTGCTGCTCGTCGTCAGCGCCCTCGTCATGCCCGTCCACGCCCTGCGCGCCGTCGGCATCTGGCCCGCGTTCGGGAGCCGCGCCACCCACCGCCACGCGGTCGACCAGCCGGCCGGCCCTGCGTCGCCGCCGCCGCCACGACCGCCGGCTCTCGCGCAGGCGCGCCGGAGATGGCCCCCACCACCGCTGCCCCCGCCGCCGCCGCGCCGTGCGTTGGAGCCAGCGCCCCCCACAACGATGCGGTATGACGATGGCGCGCGCTGGCATCCTGATGCGCCGGCACGGCTCGCCGGCAGCGACGCCGCCGCCCGGCATCTCCGCGGCGCGCCTGCGTATCTGACCCATAGCTGGGATTAATACGACAGCGTGGTGCAAGGACAACGGCACTCTATTACTCTATCACATCAGAATCCTGGATGCTTGATGGATTGCCCAACGCGAGTTAGCCATTCCACAAAAAAGGGGGAAAAGACATGACGAAAGACGCCGGGGGAAGTGGGAGGAGCGGCAGGAGGACGACAGACAAAGCGAGTCGAGAGAGCAGAAAAGAAGTGGCGGAGGCGGAGGCGGAGCGGGGTGTGTGAAGCGAGGACGACCATCCTCGCCCCTTTTTCAACAGATTCCAAAAACGAGAGAGAGAGAGGGAGGGAGGGAGGGAGGGAGAGAGAGAGAACCAACAATTACTGGACGCCCGAGTTGCTGCTGATGCTCGACTCGCGAGCGCCGCTGCGGGCGGCGTCGGCGTCCATGCCCAACATGGACATGACGGCGCGGTCACGCCGCGCGCCACGGAACGCATTCACGACGCCGATCTGCGTGGGCACACCGCTCGCGCGACGCCATAGCCGTTTCGTGCCCACCTCGGACTCCCAGTTGCGCAGGACGCGGAGCTGCAGCTGCGTTTGGCGGACCGCGGTGCGGAAGCGGAGCCCCGCGTCGCTGCCGGCGGGCGAGAGCGCGGCCTGGCTGCCGTCGACGCTGCTGCCGTCGCCCGGCGAGGAGCCCGTCGAGTACGGCGCGAGCGCATGGGTGCCGGGCGAGGGCGTGGGCAGGCCGTCGGCGCCGGACTGCGCGAGCGCGTCGGTACCCTTGGTGCGGGCCCCGGCGCCGGCGGCGGGCACGGCGATGGGTTTGCCCGTGCCGGCGTCGGCGCCCGCAGCGGGCGAGGACGACGCCGAGGGCGCGCCCGCGAGCACGGTCGTGCGGAAGTCGCGGGCAATCTTGTTGAAGCAGGCCTGTTCCTGAGGCGTAAAAGGCACGGAGCGCTGGGCAATGAGCTCGGCGGGGGTGGCGCTGTTCTGCTGGCTGGCCTGCATGAAGGGCAGCTGGCGGACGAGCCAGCCGAGGGGCAGCGAGCCGAAGCCGAGGGCGATGGAGATGCCCCAGCCCTTGCCACCGAGCTCGACGGTGTCGAAGACGCGGCCGCCGAGCTCGACAATGATGGCTTGGGCGCCGGTCGTGAAGATGATGATGCCGAGGAAGATGCGGTTCTTGAACATGCCTCGGAAGACGTTGGTATCGTGGGTGATGCTGCGGCAATTGATTTCGTTGAAGACCTGGCAGAAGACAAAGATGTTGAAGATCAGCGTCGCGACGCGGGCGTCGACGCCGCCGTGCGATTCGCCATGCAGATCAATGACATGGTGGCCCGTGAAGTACAGCGTGATACAGACCACCATCTGGTAGACGGCCTGGAAGATAATCATCTTCCACATCACCGGGCTCACCAGCGCTTCGTTCGAGCGCGAGGGGGCCCGCTGCAGCATCTCCGGGGTAGGCGGGTCGAGGGCGAGCGCGAGCGCGGCAAACGAGTCCATCAGCAGGTTGACCCAGAGCAGCTGGATCGCGGTCAGCACCGACTCGGGACGGCGCTCACCAGAGACCGTCGAGTAGATACTCGACGTGATCGTCAGGACCACGGCCGTGATGTTGACCGTCAGCTGGAACTGCAAAAACTTGCGGATCGCGTCAAAGACGCTGCGGCCCCAGTTCACGGCGCGCACGAGCGACGAGAAGTTGTCGTCCAGCAGCACGATGTCGGACGCTTCCTTGGCGACCTCCGTGCCGGCAATGCCCATCGAGAAACCGACGTTGGCGGCCTTGAGGGCCGGCGCGTCGTTGGTGCCGTCGCCCGTGACGGCGACCGTCTCACCGCGGCGGCGGAGTTTCTGCACGAGGATTTGCTTGTCGATGGGCGACGACCGCGCGAGCACCTGCAGGCGCGGCAGCACGATGTCGAGCTGCTCGTCTGTCAGCTCGCGGAACACGGGGCCCTCCAGCGCGATGCCGAACTCGTCCAGGATCCCGCATTGCCGCGAGATGCTCTTGGCCGTCGCGAGGTTGTCGCCCGTTACCATCCGCACAATGATCCCGGCGTTCTGGCACGTCTTGACGGCGCCGGGGACTTCGGGGCGGACGGGGTCCTCGATGGCAAAGATTCCGAGCAGCACGAGCTGCTGGGCCGAGAGCGCCGAGGGCAGGTGATCGCCCTCGTTCTGGGGCACGTCCTCGGGCGCGAGGCGGCGGTATGCGACGGCGATGTTGCGCAGGGACTCGTCGGCGAAGGCGTTGATTTGCGCGTCGCAGCGCGCGATCGCGTCGGCGTCCATCGAGCGCGGCTCGCCGTCGGGTCCCACGTACTGGCTACACGAACGAACGACCAGCTCGGCCGCACCCTTCGTAAACAACCAGACCGGCGTCTCGGGCTCGTTGGCGTCCTGGACCGCCACCGACATGCGCTTCGTCTCGCTGCTGAACGGGATCATACCCAGCTGGCGGTTCGCCTCGCGGTCTTGCGCATACGGCCGGCCGACCGCGCCGCTCCACGTGAGCAGCGCCACTTCCGTCTTGTTGCCGACAAACTCGATGTCGCCGTTCGGGCCCGGCTTCTCGGTGGCCGTGCTGTTGACATTCACGGCGCGTGCCACCAGGTGCAGCCACTTCTCGGGGATCTGCTCGCGGGCGTGGGCCAGCTGGTCCCGGTCGTAGGCCTTGCCGAACAGATACGCCTGGACCACGGACATGCGGTTGAGGGTGAGGGTGCCGGTCTTGTCGGAGCAGATCGTGGTGGCGTTGCTCATCGTCTCGCAGGCCTGCAGGTGGCGCACGAGGTTGTTGTCCTTGAGCATGCGCACGGTCGCGTGGGCCAGCGAGAGCGTGACGGCGAGCGGCAGCCCCTCGGGCACGGCGACGACGACGAGGGTGATGCCGTTGATGAGGATGTTGACGACATCGTTGGCAATGCGGACGCCGCTGCGCGGCTCGGGCGGCTTGATCGCAAAGTAGCAGATAACGAGCACAATGACCATGCCAAGCGCCGAGATCAGCCCGAACTTGGCGATCTGGTCCGCGAGCTTGCCGAGCTGCTTCTGCAGCGGCGTGTCCTCGGGCTCGACGTTGAGCGCCGCGATCGAGCGGCCGTTGAGAGAGTTTGGGCCGACGGCCGTCACGAGCATCGTGCCCATGCCGGCCACGACCTTCGTGCCGCTCAACAAGAACGGCTCGCTGGCCGGGTCCTTGTCACACGCGTGCGACTCGCCCGTCAGCGAGCTCTCGTCGCACGAGATACCGTAGCCCTTGATGAGCAGGCCGTCGGCGGGCAGGATCACGCCCGTCTCGATCTGGCACACGTCGCCGACGACCAGCTCGCGCGTCGGGATCACGATGCTCTCGCCGTGGCGGACGACGCCGATCACGGAGAGGTTGCGACTGAAGTCGTTCAGCTTGCGGAACTGGCCCTGCTTCTTGTAGTCGTTGCCGCTCGCGATGCCGACGATGATGATGATCGCGACCACGATGGCCACGCCGTCCAGCCAGCCCAGACGGTCCTGCCCGCTCACGGCCTTGTAGATGCCGATCGCGACGTCGACAAAAGCCGCGATAATCAGCACGACGAGCGTGCGGTCTTGCAGCGCGTCCCACGCAAAGTCGAGCAGCGAGTGCATCCGCGGCTCCGGCAGATCGTTGCGCCCAAACACCTCACAGCGCGCGTCGTAGTCCGTCACGCGGTGGATGTGCGCGTTCTCAACGACCTTGCCGGGGTCCGCGCCGTCCACGTCCAGCGCGGCGTGGCGGCTGGACGCGCGCGCCTCCGTCGGCAGCCCGGCCTTCAGATCCGTGCGCAGGTCAGCGGCCAGCTGCTCGATCCCGCCCACGGCCTTCAGCTTGTCCAGCGACGGCGGGTCAAACAGCGGCAGCAGCTCGGCGGGGGTCTTGGCATACTGGTGATGCGCCGCGGGCGCATGGAGGCTTGAATCGGCATGCGGCGCGGAGGCCGCGCCCGGGGTCCCGCCGGGCGCCGCGTGGCTCCCGGACCCGGCCGTGGGCTTGCCCGCGTGGTCGGCGCCGGCACCGCCCGCCGCGGCGGGCGGCGGCGCATCGACCTCCATGTCGACCACGGGATACTTGTTCAAGGGGCCCGGTGCCATCGTGGCACGCGTTCGAGCCGTGAAACCGACGCCCGTCTCACAGCCGCGAGCCGACGTGGAGAAACGCGACCGGAGAAACGGGGGGAGGAGCAGCACACGGGTCGGTTCAGGGAGGACGTGACGCGAGACAAAGGGATGCGGCGATGCCGTAGCGTGGACAGCGTGGCACACGGGTCGGCGCGCGATTCACCAGCCAGCGATGCGGGCGCGACGACGAGACGCGGGGTGTCGCAGACCACGGCTATGAGGCCCAATTGCGGTCCGTGCGGGCGATGCCGCTGGCGCGCGAGACGGCTGACGCGCGATACCGAGGGCAGGTCCCGTACGACGCAGGTCCCACCGGTGTGTGCGATCCTGAAGCTGAGGCGGCGCCCAAGGGGTCGCTTCAGCAGCGTGTGAGGGGGGCCGTGGATGCCGGAACGGTGGTTGCAGCGGTGGCGGCAGCAGCAGCGCGATACAGGAAGCCACGAAGAAGAGAGAAAGAGAAAAAACAGAAAGACCAAGCCGCGAAGGAGGGGGCGAGTAGGACGCAATGAGGTCGGGACTTCGGGCGTCTCCCGTGGAACCGGTTCGGGTGGATAGCCGCGGCGTCAGGGCCGTGGAACTCAAGCGACGGGTCCAGGCCGACCGCGCGATGGCGACAGCGGCGACAGCGGCGACAGCACGTCGACTCGCGTCAGTCACGTCGGAGGGCACAATCCCGCTGGGGCACGGCCGGTCGGGCGAGCGCAGCCAGCCGAGGTGGAGCAGCAACGAAGCACGGTCCGCGATGTCGATGCCGAGGAAGTCGATGCCGGGAAAGTCGAACTCGCGGGGATCGCGCTATCGTCGTATCGGAGCCAGGCACCGTCGATGCCGACGTCGTCCTAGGGACCGACCCAGGGTCCACCTGGCTCGGTCCCGCGCCACGCGCCCGGGGCCTGCCCATGCGCCAGCGGCCTCTGCTCGCGCCTCGCGCAACCGTACGACCTTAAGTATGATCGCTGCGTGGAATCTCCGTGGCGCGTGCTCAGCGCTGCCCGGCGAGCGGCGTGGCCGGATGGGATCGTCGAGGCCGGCGGGGTCGGCGGGGCGGGAGGCGGCCGCTGGGGGGCGGCGGCGGCGGCGCCCGGGGGCCTGGGGCTGGGCCTGGGGCGCTCTGGCGCCCGTCAGCGGTCATGGCTCTGGGGAACGCGCGGCACAGCCGCGAGGCGCCCCAGGCGGCGGTGACGGTGACGGTGACGGTGACGGCGGCGACGGTGACGGCGACGGCGACGGCGACGGTGGGGCTGTGTCGGCGGCGGCGGCGGGCGGCGGGCGGCGGCGGCGGCGGCGGCGGCGGGCGGCGGCACCGGCACCGGCGGCACCGGCGGCGGCGGCGGCGGCACCGACGCGCAGCAGAGCGGAAGGAGGCGCGCGCGCGGCCCGTGAAGGCGGCGTGTGGCGTGGCGGACCGGAGGTGGCAGCGCGGCGGACGGCGCTCGACGGGGACGGGCGTCCGCCTCAGGCAACCCTAAATGCGAAAGCGGCCGGGGCCCGCATGACGCGGCGCAGCATGCACCCGGGCCAGGCGGCGGCGACAGGCGGCGGCGACAGGCGGCGGCCGGCCGGCCCGGCAGCCAGCATCGGGCCCGCGGGTGCGGCAGGACGTGGATCCAGCGGGACGCCGACCTGGAAGCCAGACGATGGGGCCACCGGCATCCCAGCAGCTCAAAGACAGCCATCGACGGGTCAGCACCGTGATCCGAGGTCCGCATCACAAGCACCGCGCGCGCAGCGCCCCTCCGATGGCTCGAGACAGACGAGCCCCGGGGGATCGAGCACCGGAAGTCGTGCTGGACACGCCAGCGCCTGCGGCTGTACGGAGCCATCCGGCCATCATGAGACGGGCACGGTCACGACGCAGGCGTAGGCGCGACGCAATCGTAGAACGCATGTCCGCATCTCTGCGCGGCACAGCACGACCGCAGCGGGCCACCCCACCAGGTCGGGGAGCCATGTTCCCAGAGGCGGGACCAACCGAGACGCCGGCACCGGCACCGGCATCGCCCGTCAGCCATCGTCCAGGTTCGGCCCGCCCATGGATCCAGCGAATGGGCCGCACCGGAAACCAGCGCGCCGGCTCTGCCTCGAGCCATCGGCGAGCGGGAGGCTCGAGGCACTGGCGCCGACAAGCGACGGCTCGCGCAGCCTCGGAACGCCACGTGGCCACGGCTGGCTACCGCCACCGCCGCCGCACGCCGCCACGCCGCGTCTCGAGAGCGCAGCCGATCCGTGCCAGCGCCGCCCCATCAGCCCTGCAAACAGGTGCGGCTGGAGGGTTCCCCCCGAGCTGCGATGGGATAGGGTGGGGTCCAACCCTGCCGCCCGGGCCAAGGCCCGTGGTGGGACGCCCTCGCAGCGACCGCCCCAACGGTATACCCGTCAGGGTGCTGCCCATGGCACGCCCCGGAGGCGCGAGGCAGGGCCCGCGGCACCGGCATCCCGAGCATGGCCATGAAGAGACCCTCCCCCATCGGGAGGCACCAGCCCACGGCAGTCCGCGACGCAGGGCGCTTCCTTCGACCCGTACGGAGCGTGCGGGCGTGCTGAGCGCCCAAGCGGAGCCGTGGACGTCCGAGACGATGGAACGCAGAGCTCGCCCGCTGCCCCGAGCACTTTGTCGTAATCATGGAGAGAGACCAACCCCGTGATCCCCCTGGGGGCACCCAGGGGCTCCCCCACAAGGAGGCCGTCTGTCGGAGTCCCAGCATCGGATGCGCTGGCCGATCACGGGCTGCAACCTGCCTTACCCCATGACGCGGCAGATCGGACGGGCGGGGCGAGGCAACGTCTGATGTTCCGAGCGGCATCGAGGTCGCGGTTCACCAATTTGCCGTGGAATCCCCGTAAATCTCTGGCCACGGCATCCGGTGTGGCCCATGGATCAGGACCTGATTCATCCCGACATGCCCCCGGGTTGTGCGGAATTCGACGGCCAGGACAGTGCGGAAACGCTGAGCGCACGCCTGAGACGGAGCGAAGATCATGCCCTTGTCTGCTCTGTCTCAGGCCCTACTTTGAGGTCCTTCAGCAGATCATACAACATAAAGGTGTCGATGGTCACGGATTGGGCCCGCATCTGGACCTCTGGCACCACGTTGATAGTCGGCAGCTCAGCGTCCTCCGGTGACCGCTAGACGCAACAGGCATGGCGCATCACGCGCACCACGCGGTGCATCATGCTCTTGCCCTTCAGCCTGCTAGGCGGCGCGCGTTGGTCCGCCTCGAGGCCCAGTACACTACGGTGTGCCACCCCCGTCTGCTCCAGGGCAGACAGCCGCCTTAGAGTCTCCGAGTCTCCACATGGCGCTCATACACAGATCCAATTCAGCATCCAGATACCCTACGGATCCGTCAGGCCATTTGGCGCTCTGAAAGGCACGAAGAAACGCATTTACCCGCTCCTCGAAGCCCAGTCCGATTACTTCTCAGGTTGATGGTGCCCTAAGTGTACAGGTTACCGTCCCCGAAGAGGCGTTGCGTGAGAAGCATGGCTGCCAGCAGGCCGGCCCGATAGCAGCCGCGCACGCCGGAGTCGGGCATGACCGTGCCCGTGACGCCCAGCATCAGCCACCGGTCTCGCACGCGAGCATCCGTCGCCGCCTGGCGTCGCCCATCAGGCCTACGCTGTGCCGCATCCCGGGACAAGACAGCCCGTAGCAGCCCGTACTCAGCAAGCGCATCCGGCAAGCGCATGAACCCGAATGCGGACGGCCTCCTGGAGGGAACCGCCGGGGGCCCGAGGATAGGAGACCATGGTATTCGTACTGCATCATCTCACAGGTGGGATTCAATCACAACAATATAGAAAGATGCAAGGGCCTTCTGGCGTCTACTCACACTCCGACACGATAGTCTCCAGCAACATGATGACGACGGGTGGGTGGAGGGCCCGTAGGAATGAGACGGTGGCTTCGCTGCTTAAATCCGCGGCTTCGCGAGAGATCATGCAGACGGACAGGTAGCATCGTTCAAGCATGTAACCGTGCGTCGTATCCCCCGAATCCGATCGAAGTGACCCCGTCGACGTCGACAACACTAAAATTGCTTGGCGCCTATCGCGCCATCGCTGACCGTCAAAACTACTAGGGGGCGGCCATCGACTCGTACACCTCTACATGTCCTGCTATGCCGTACCAATGACTGTATGGGTGAAGTTGCACGAGACACATGCTCTCGAGGCGCCCCTTGAAGCGGACTCGAGCGAGACACCGGTGTGCCGATCAAAGAGACGGACTCCGCCAGTGATGCCGCGAAACATCATGCCCAGAGTTTAGACCAACTTCGCCCCGCACCAGCACCATATCCACCGATTGATTCCAAAGTTTCGTCGGCATCCGAGTAGCAGCCCACAGCGTGAATATCCATACACATGCCACGTGTACATCGGCGATGCTTGGCCGCCGTCGCAACTCTCTTCATTTAACTTACATCATCTCTCGGTTTGTGACCAGCGCTCTGACCGATCTTCTGGATGATGCGATCTAAATAAGATAAGATAAGACATATTCATAATGGCAATTGAACAAGCGATAGTGGATCCTTGGCCAACTCAGAAAGATTTAGAATGGCACCCTGGGGCTGTTGCGACTTCATGGCACCTCACTGAAATGCGGAGATGATCCCGACCACGACGTCCGCGCCTGGTAGAGCGTGACCGAAAACGTCGGCCTTTCCATCCTACTCAGAGGAGGGACTCCACGTCAATGGGCATCCGCCTCACTCCCATGATGTCCTTTCATTTATAGCACACCGGTTGACCCCTGCTGTGGTCAAGCACGCGAGGAACGCCGTCGCGAAGCCGTTGCTGGTACCGCAGCATGAATCGCTTGAGTTTAGCATTAAGGCTAAACGACGACCTAAAGCCCATGAACTCACATCGAGGAACGCATCATACACCACCAGCGGAAGGCCACCATAGCCAAAGGCCATGCACAGGCATGGGTCGATGCAAGCGAGAGCGCTTGCTGTCGACGCGTTCTGCATGTCATCCGTGCCTGGGTGACCCCATCAGGCACCCACTTATTGGGGACGGCAAAACTAGACTGCATCCGCCGGGAATCGAACCCGGGGCTAACACATGTTGCTGTAGGGCTCCGAGGTCTTGAGACGGTCAGAGCTGCTATGGCAAGCGTTAATTTTACCACTAAACCACGGATGCATTTTTGTTTTTTGTCGGGGACTTTCCGCCATAGGCGCCTCCAGGCGCCTTTTCTAATTTGGCTCCTCACGCTCTCAATATCGA
>ML014164.1:0-113087 GCA_003615045.1 Caulochytrium protostelioides | reverse complement strand
GTGAGAGGTGACGCGCCGATGCGGACAGGTGATGCCGGCCAATGGCCCGACCGCATCCGCAACATCGCATCCGCATCTGCAGCCGCATCGGCCTGACGATGAACAATGTCGATGAGGGGAGGAATGATCCGCAGGGATGGCCGGCATGGATCGTATGATCGTCCGTGTAGGTTATGTCATGCTTGATTGTAGTTATCGGTTTATATTTTGGTCATGGGCGGTTTCGATCTAGATCCCAGCAATGATTTCGTCGGCCTTCTGGAGGGCCTCGATCATCTTTTTGCAGTCCTTGCGGCGGTTCTGGGTAAACTCACTTTCCTTGAGCGAGTCATCGAAGACCTCGGCCTTGTAGAGCTCGGCGAGCAGTTCACGCTGGAGCTCTTCCTTGCTGTGCTGCACCAGGTTGTACATGATCGCCTTGGGGACAAGGTCCGCGGCCGTGCGCTTGACAATGTTGAAGTAGGACAGCAGCAGGAGCTTGATGACCTCAGTCTCCATGTACTCGCGCTCCGACAGATTGCCCGAGGCCTTGAGGACAACGGGCGGGCTTTCCATGATCCCGGGCTTCTTTTTCTTGTTGAAGAAGCTGCCAAAGAAGCCCTCGCCGCCGGCGCCATTGATGAGGTCGGCGTTCGGGTCGCGCACCGGCAGGACGGGCGAGTTGACGCCCGGGACGCCGGCGGGGTTGCCAGGCCCGGCGCCAAGCCGGTTCTTGGGGTCGCCCGGGGGCGGCCCGCCGGCGAGCGCGCTCTGCAGCGCGTTGGGCTGCTTCGACGCGGCGACGCGGTCGCTCACGATGGCCATGGCCTTGTGGCCCGTCAGGAAGTCCGGGTGGCCCGTGTTGACGTAGGTGGCCTCGGCATTGATGAGGTCGGTCACGAGACGCTGCGTCGGGACCATGCACTTCTTGAAGAAGTTGATGACGGTCTGGTAGAAGCGCTCGCGCAGGGCCGGGAAGCGCTTGAACGTGGGCTTCTGCAGCAGGCGGTTGAGAATGCGGACGAGCTCGTCGTAGACCATGGTGCAGCACTTGAGCGACGGGTCCTCGAGCCGGCGGATCTGCTGCTTCACGAGGACCTCGAAGGCGGCAGTGCCGACAAAGAGCGCGGGCGAGGATCCCGACGAGTTGTAGAGGATGGTGCGGATGTCGACGTCCTTGATGTGGTCGAACGGATCCATCGAGCGGACCGTCGAGCCGTACATCTCGTGGAAGACAAACGAGATGCGCGCGCCGCCGCTGAGCTCGTCGGCGCTGATCTCGTTCGACGTGCCGTCGATGATCGTGCGGTACTCGCTGGTGAACTCGGTGATGATGTTGAGGATGATGTTGCGCTGGCTCGAGCTGTCCTCGCCGAGCGGGTCGCCGAGCTGCATCAGCTCGTTCTGGTACTTGGCGAGACCGGATCCGATCTTGGCCTTGATTTCTGGCAGCGTGTTACGGATGTGGTGCATCAAGATCATGTTCAGCTTGCGCGCCAGGAAGGGCGTGCCGCAGTACTGGGCCTTGGAGCGGTACGACGGGTGGTTCTCGAAGAAGCTGTGTTCGGCCTTCAGCGCGACCGAGATCTTCTTCTTGCTCTCGATGTCGCGCTGGCCGCGGTTGACGACGGGGACATAGCCGAGACGGAGGGGGATCACGCGACCCGCGAGGATGTCGACGACGTCGGTGCCCTGGTCCATCAGATCGATCTTGGTCAACACGCCGATGGTGCGCACGCCGTCGGGGTCGACCTCGCGCGCGAGCTTCAACCCGTCGGAGTTGGCCAGATCCGTGTTGCCCGCCGTGACGGCGAGGATGATGGCGTTGCTCTTGCCGATGTACTTGAGGATCATGTCGCGGATCTGGCGCTCGATGTCCTTCGGCTGGTCGCCGACGGGCACCTTCGTGAGGCCGGGCAGGTCGACGAGCGTCAGCGTCAGCACGTTCGGCGAGTAGATCGCGAGGTTGATGGGCGCCGCGGACAGCCCCGCATTCTTGCCCGTCTTAGCCTCGGTCTCGCGCTCGATCTCGTCGCGGATCTGCGAGAAGTCCGTGAAGCGCTTATTCGGCAGATGCAAGAACTCGCCCCACTCCTCGACTTCGTTCGCATGGGACGACGCGGCGTCGACAAAGGACTCCGCCTTGTCATCCGAGGCTGCGATCTCGCCGGCGGCGACACCGCCGACCTCGCCCTTGGCATTCGGCCGGTTGATCAGCTGCAGCACGAGCGGGCGGCGCGTCACGATACCCGTGCCGCGCGGCAGGAAGTCCCGGCCCACGATGTTCTCGAGCACCGACGACTTGCCGCTCGACTGGCTGCCCACGACGACGATCTGCGGCAGGTCGATGGGGTTCGCCACGCCGACCGTGGAGAAGGCATCCTGCAGCTTGTTCACTACACGAAGCGATGCCGACGATCCCGCGTGTCAAGGCATAGCACGGTATAGTATGACACGGCAAGGCCAGGTATGGCGTTTCGGTCATCATCCGAGTCGATCCCACCAAATCCGATCAGGGTGATCCCATGCGGACCGTTCCATGGGGGGGACCAACATCATCATGGTATCACGGCATCACGACATAATGTCATCATGGTAAGAGGACATCATGGTAAGAGGACATCATGGTATCATAGATAAGGCCCGTTGTGATGAGGTGCCGACATTGTCCATCAAAAAGCAAGAGATCACGTGTGTGAGTCGTCGGGTCGATCCGTCTGTACAGAGCGTGGGGCAGCCCCGTCGAGGGCGACCCGGTTCGCCGATATCGCCGGGCAGGGGGGTCGCTCGGGTGGCATCGGAATAGGGCCGGCGGCGAGCTCACCCTCCCCGGAGTCATGCCGCGCGGGAGGGCCACGCATGGCCGTGGTCCATGGGCGTCGGACCGTCGTCGTACCTGTCTGGATCAGTTGGGAATCCATCGTGTCACGTGGTGGCGCGCGGCCAGAGGACACCAATCAACGAAGAGAAAAGGAAGAGAAGCCACACGCGGCAAACGCGTGCGATACGCGTGTCGATGCGGGAAGCGAGAGGCGGACGCGGCAGCAGGGGCGTCGGGGGGAGGGCGCGGCAGAAGCGGCAGCGAGAACGGCGCGTGGTGAATGGTCATCCCGAAGTCGGCGGCCGCGCATCGGGTGCGACCATACTGCGCGATGCGGTGCGCGTTGCCCCGCGACGGCGTCGTGGTGGACGAGTCGGAGGCGTCCTTTGTGCGGCAGACCGGCCGGCGGTCAGACCGACGGCCCACGGCGCCTAGGCCCAAGGGCACGATGGCGCCGCGGACGGCGGTGGCGGGCCAGGCGCATCGCGTTGGCCACGCAGGTGCCGTGGCGACGGCGGCGCGAGGCTGAGCTCGGGCGCGTCCCGCCCTGGCTTGGCCGACCTCGGCCGACCTTGGCCGCCGCGGCGCCCGTCGCGCTGTCTCCCTCAACCGCGGCGCTGCCGCGCTCTTTTGCGTGGCCCCCACCGCGTTGCCTTCCGCCATTCCGGCCAGATGCCCGACGGACGAATGGAACCCCGCCTCGCCACGAGGCCGGCCAGGGTTGCTGCAGGTCCCGGCCATGCGGACGGGCGGAGCAGATGTATCGCGGGTGTCGACGATGATGTCGTTTGGGAGCCACCACGAGACGACACCAGACGATGCGAGGCGACACGAGACAAGGCCAGTCGTGACATCGGCGATCATGAGCTCGGCCACAGCGTAGCAATGACATTGGAAAAAAGAGGTTTCTAAACTATGACGAAAACAATAACAGAGAGAAGCCGAGAGTATGAAAGTGAGAACATGCGAGAAGAGGGGCAGAAGAAGGAAAAAGAAAGACTGCGGGGAGGAGACCCTTGGGGGTCGATGAATTAGATGGCGCTGACATGGCGCGTGTGCGTCTTGACGGAGCGGTAGGCCACCGGGGGCGGCTTCGCCGGGTAGCCGACGATCTTGCTGACGATCTTGTACATGACAATCCAGACGCCGAGGGTTCCCGCGACGAGGGCGAGCACACCCCAGCCCTCCGTGAGCCAGAGCCAGAATCGGCCGGTCCAGCGCGAGATGGACCAGACGATGGCACCCGTGAGGAGCGCCGAGACAGCGAGGCAGCCGAGCCCGCCAAGGATGGGCTTGCTACGGATAGCCAGCTTGTTCGAGTTAGCTTGGGCGAGGCCCTTGATTTGCTCGGGCTTCTCGAGATGCACGCTCAGGGATTGCGAGAAGCGGTCGTGCGCGTCGTGCGCGGCGCCATCCGCCTGTTCATCGGTCCATGCGTCCGCGTTCGGGCCGCTGACGTCGGCGGCACTCAACGCCGCGTCGCGGAGCGCCACGATGGCCAAATGGCACGTCGTCGGCGAGGTCACCAGCTGGTGCAAGGCGTTCAAGCCGTCGCGGCGCGTCTCCTGGTCGAGGTGCGCGAGGCTCGGGTGGCTCTCCTGCTGGACCAGAAGATTGCGGATGCCGGAATCCGTCGCGAGGAACTGCGAGATGTGGTATTCCTTCTCGGCCAGCGCGGGCGTGGTCCGGCTAAAGGTCACCTTGGCCACGTCACGAGCCCATTGCACATCAGGGGCGTCGCTGGTGGTCTCCTGAGGAGCGGCCAGGGCCAGCTGGGCCGCCAGCAGGGCCACCACGCTGGGAATTAGCATGTACATGGTCGGCAAAAGCACTAGGAAGAGAGAGAGAATGAGGGTAAAGAGAAAGAGAACGGGCGAGGCCGAGGCAAAAAGGGGCACCCGTCGGCGGTGATCGACAGAGCAACGGGCAGGATAAAGCGAGGCGACGTTAACAGCACACCATCAAGTGGATGCAACAAATTGTCAAAAGAGGTGGTCAGACCAAGAGGCGGCGCAGGCTTCGTGCAGATAGCGATCGGTGGTGATCCGTTTCCCAAGGCGAGAGACTAAGGGCGCCGCACGCGAGCGTGGAGCGCCTCGAGCATTCTTAATTGCAACGTGACGAGGCCCTATATATACATGAACGCGATATCTCGTCACCGTCTCGGCTGTCGTCGGCCGCATCCGGCGGCCTCACACCACGACGCCGGGCCGGCGGTCACGGAAGCAGCCGAACGGAATCGCCTCATTCCGGGGTCGTTGGGCTCCTCGCTGCCGGTTGCCCCTGAAGGCGCTCAGCGTTACCCCTGAATGCCGCAGGCCGGCCGCCGCGGGAGGGGGTGTATGGGTGGACGCGGCTTGTGACGGCGCGTCACGATTCGGGGTCTGCGCTGGACTCGTGCGCGTCCTTGGCCTTGTCCCTTGGATTCGTCGTCATGGCCTCGGCGGCCTTCATCGAAGCCCGTGCGCATGAGCGCCCAGAAGGGGACTCGCCCGCCGGGCCTGCCCACGATGGGCGTCACGGCTCGCACGTCTTTGCGTTCTGCATCCTCCGGGCTTTCGCGCGTGTCGTATCGGCCAAGTCAAAGCGAAAGAGAAAGCGATATCGAGAGCGATAGCCAAAGCGTGTCCGAACCTTCTCTCTTTCGTTTTCCTGTTCGTTGCTTGGGCTTCATGGCCGACGACGCCTCACGCCCCAAACGGCCGCGGACAAGGCGCAGCCGGCTGTGGCGCGCGTCAGTGTGCTGGGCGGGCCGTCCGTCCGCCCGCCAAGCCGACGGCGGGGCCTCTCTCCCGCCCGGTCGAGCCAAGCACGGGACCGCAGTCGTTGCAGGCCAAGCACAGCGGAGCCGTCCGGCTCCCTCCCACGCCCTCCCACCCCTGGCTAGCGGAGTGCCAAGCATGGTGGCGGTGTCGCGACGTGGCCGGCCAGCGGGGACCGGCGGTGCACGACGGGCTCCCGTCGAATCGCGCCGGCCGTCGAGCCCAGCAGCGGGCCGGCGTCGATCGACGATCCCTGTCGCAGCGCGGAAAAACGGAGGCCGCCGTCCGCCGCGACTCGCATGGGCCGGACCCCTTCGCCACGGACGGTCGGGCCGCAGCTGATGGCCGTGGTGCCGTGGGCGTGTGGATGCGGATGCGCATCGTGATGCGCCTGACCGTTGACCACGGGGGGCCTGTGCTGCAGCCGTCGGCATCCCGCGTGACGACGCAGGGCTTGGCCGGGTCGCCTCCGGCGCGGATGATCGCGTCAAGCGGGGACGGAACCGCTTTCTCATAGAGTCTCCCGTGGTGATGCAGCGGTTGCGCCGAAGGCGATAGCCCAGGGGGCTCCTGGGCGCGCGTCATCACAAGGCGGGTGGACGTGGGCAGGTCCGGCATGTCCGGCATGCTTCCGCAGGCCCCGCGTCCCCGATCGGCGCGTGCCCGAAACAAAGAGGCAGGCGTGCGGAGGAGGACGAGCCGGACGAAAGGGGGGAGGACCCCGGACCGCCTGCCCCCGCGTTGCCGATTCCTTGGGCGTTGATCGGTTGCGGGCTTAATTCATTCTGGTTTCCGAGGGTCGATCCGTGTTGTCTTGTCATTCTATTAATCAGATCGTTGTACACTCTAATACAAGGTGCCGTCATTGGGATTCCACTGGGCAAGCCATCCAATGAAGAAGAAGATGAGGATGGCGAGGACAGCGAGCACGCCGGAGGTGGCCAGCGCGTGCGTCGTAAACAACGACGTCCATGTGAGGATCGAGCCAATAATGACCACGAAGAAGCTGGCCTCGACCAGGAGCGTTTGCTTGATGGTGAACTCCTTGAGCACCTCCCTGTTGGACTGCAAGAGGTGCATGGCTGGCCTCGCGAAGTGCTGGCTGACGCGCTGCTGTGAGAGCTCCAGGGTGCGTTCTCTCGCCGCGAGGCACTGTGCCGGCGACAGCGTCGCCGGCATCGGCCACGACGACGTTCCGCCCTTCCGCGTCGCCACGTCCGTGACGCTGTCCCTGACGGCCTCCAGCGCGATGCGGCAGGTCGCCGGCGACGTTAGCTGCGTGTGCGCGGCCTGCAACGCCGCGCGCCGCGCGCCGCCGTCGAGGTGCGCCAGCGACGGGTGGTCCTGCATCGTCGCGAAGTGCGCACGCACCGTCGGGTCGCGGGCCACGTGGGCCGACACCATCTCGGCAAACGCGGCCATCGAGGCGGCCGCCTCTGGGCCTGTCTGCGCGAGAAAGACCATGCTCGGGTCGGGCGCAAAGACGTGGGCGGGGGCCGGCGGCGGCGTGGCGAGCAGCGCCGGGGCCGCTAGCGAGCGCGGGGCGGCCGACGCGTCGGCGAGGACGGTCAGGGGTAGCCCGCCGGCGGCCACAAGGGCCAACCCGGCTGAGAGGGCAGCGAGGTGCATGCTGCGGATGATACCAATCGTGATCGTGATCGTGATAGCGATAGTGATGACGAGGCCGCGGGATGTGACGAGGACAAGGATGAGATCAACGCAGAAACAACAAGAATGGCCGGGAAGGATCGGCGGTCAAGACAGCGGGGTGCTTTAACAGAGCGGCGCGTCGGAAACCAATGAAGGAGGGCTCGTCGGCAGGAACTACGATGGATCCGACCGGCATGTGTCTTCCCCCCTTCCCTGCCTCGAGGACCACTTCTCCGACATCGAAGGCCTGCGCCATGGTATCACGGCAGGACGGCGGCTCGGAACCCTCAGCCTCCGGGCGGGCGGTCTCCCGCCCGCGACCCGGTTGCCGCTCCGTGGGGGGAGCTGGCTTTGTAGTGTAGATGCAGCGGAGGCATATGGTTGGAGCCGCATCCGGCGTGCGTGCATGCCACGCCGTCGGTGAAGGCGGCCGTTGCCACCTGCCACAGCCCTTCACGCCATGCCACGCTTCGACGTGACGCTCCGCTGCTGCTCGACCCACGGTGCAGCGCCGACATGACGCCCATGATACGACTGAGACATCGCCCCGTGAGCGCCCAGGGTCGCACCACCAGCCACAGTTTCTTGTTTATTCTGCTTGCTTGCCCCTCTGCTTGCTTGGGGAGGGGTCCACCACCCGGTCCATCACCGGGGAGCGAGGGGGTCCCCAGCAGCTGCGGGGCGTTTACAGGTGACTGAGCCATACGCTCCCAAGCGTGTCCAGCGGGGAGCAGCGGTACTTCTTGATAGCAGCGACGCTTAGACGCTGTCGTCCTTTCCGCCCTTCTCCCGGGTCAGAGCGGCGCCGCTCGGACTCCGCCGCCCGTACGCCGCTCTGCGATGCGGACATCGAAGCGCTGGCCGATGCGTACGCACACCCGCTTTGGGATTCGGGTTCGAGGCCGCTGCACGAGCGACGCGAGCGCCTAGGGAGTCCGACGAGAAGGGCCATCCATCCGCGCCATCTTCATCCATCTTCGTTGGGACGCGGCCAAGCCGGGGTCGCGCCGTCGTCGGAGAAGGATCGGCCCGCAGGAGCCACGCCATGCCGGGGGGTCTTGCCGCTTCAATTCGGGCCCGCCACGAGCGCCTCCAGCGAGAGCCTGCATCGACGGGCTCGTGGTTTCGTGCTTTTCGGGGTCTCCGCGTCCTGTTCCTGCGCCCGCCGTCGCGCATCGTCTGGCTTCGGCGGTCCGCACGAGGGCGCCGCCCTCGATGGATCGCCATGATGGCGCATTCGCGTCACGTGGCCGAGCCAGCAGCAGATGGGCGAGCGCGACCGCGGCGTCCCTCGCGTCGCGTCGCTCTCCATGATGGCATCGCTGTCTGCCGCCACCCGGAGGATGATCAGAAGGCGCATAGCGATGGTTTAAACGGCCGATGAAAAGGAAGATGGAAAAGGATGAGGCGGCGGTCGTCGACGGCGCCCGGCGCCCCGGGGCCCGGTGGTGATGGGCAAGCGGCGGCGGAGGGACGCGAGCTCGTGGGACGCCGCTGCTTCTCGGCGCGGATGGCGGGGACGCCGCCGGTGGCGCAGACGCCACACGGCCGGCCCGCTGCTGCTGCTGCCGCCGTCGCCGCCGTCGCGGTCGCCGCCTCGATGCCATAGCACCACCACGCGGGAACATCACGTACAAGGGGCGTCTGCAGGCGCGGCGGCGTGGCGAGCCTGCCGGCGCTGTTGCTGCGGTCATGGCAGGCCGCGGAGCGCCGCATCGCCAGCGTCTCCCTCGCCCTCCGCTGCCGCTTGCTCGCCGCGCTAGGCAAGCAGTAGCAGCGACCGATGCCTGGATCCCTGGATCCCTGCTGACCGTGCCGCGCCGAGACCCTGCCCCTTCTCGCGTTCTCTCGCGCGCCGCGTTCCCTCGTCGATTTATGCCTGCCGCCGCCGCCGCCGTCACGTGCTGTTGCCGCCGCTGGTGCGGGTGCTGCCACCCCGTGCACGTTGCTGCCACGTGGTGACCACGCGACACGGGCCTCTCTGACTCCGTGGCGCTGACGCGTCGGCATCAGGTATCAGGCATTCGGTATCCGGCATCCGGCATCAGGTACCGCGTGCCACGTATTTATCGGCGCCTAAGGATGTCGCGTCCCGTGCCTGGCCGGCGGGCCCTCGTCGAGGAAGACGATGCGTCGCAGCACCGCTTCGGCGCAGACTTTGAGAGCGCACAGTGCCTCCTGGTCTCCGAAGTGCGGGCGCTGCTCGACGCCGCCAAGGACCAGCGCGAGAAGAGTGGCCAGGTCGACATCATCACGCGCACCCACGCGTACTGCGAGCGCTTCAGCCGCCTTGCGAGCCGCGAGACCATCAAGGAAGTCCGCGCCCTGTTCCCGAGCGCCATGCATCCGTTCGACTTCGCCCAGCTCGCCAACCTCGGCTGCGAGACCGTGGAGGAGGCGCTGTCCCTCATCCCGAGCCTCCACGGCGTCATGGACCACGAATCGCTCCAGCGGTTACTCGATGATCTGGCGAGTCTGCGCCAGTTCTGAGCGTCTCGATCTCGATCGGATGGCGGTGGGCATCGGACGTGTGAAATAGATATATATATATATATATAGGGATGGGATCTGGCTCCCTTCAACAAGAAATAAAACACGCGATCTCTGTCTGAATGGGACCTGCCGTCGTCGTCGTCGTCGACGTCGTAGGAGCAAAGGGCAGAACTGGCCCTGACAATCTTAGTGAAACCAAGTCTCAGCTCTTCAGAGCACTTCATGTCGTGTAGTGGGCCAGGGTTGGCCAGCGCCCGGGACCCATCTGCTGCACGGCGTAATCGTCATAAGAGGCCGCAAGGCACCGCGCCCACCGGCTCGCGCGCCGCGCCGCCCAGTCCCACATCAGCAGACAGCCCAGCGTGCCGCCATGATCCCGGAGCAACGGCGTCGTCGGGCCATGTTCCGCCAGCTCGCCCAGACCCGGGTCCAGCCGATCTCCATCGCTTTCAGGGATCAGCGGCAGCAGCGTCACGAGCCGGCCCATCGACCCGCGGCGTGGCCGTCCCCCGCTCCGGCGGCGCACCGGGGCCGATTCTCCCTCGCCCGTCGCCGCCGCCGCCGTCGCCGGTGCTGTCGCCGACACGGGTCTGGATGCGGGCGGACGAGGCGGTGGTTTGGCCGACGGCTTGGCCGGCAGGGCGGCGGCGGCGGCGGCAGCGGCGGTGGCGGTGATCATGGCGGCCCCTGCGAGTCCGGTGCCCGGCATCGGGGACCGCAACGGCGCCGGCGGCGCCGGCGGCGCGAGTAGATGCAGCGCGGACGTCGACGCGGCCGCGGCCGACAGGGCCGGCGGCGCGCGCCGCGTCTTGTTGCGAGGCCCGGCGCGCGGCGGAGCCGGGCGCCGTCCCCCGGATGCGCTCGGCGGCGTGAACGTCAGGATCGGCGGCGGCGCGGCCACCGTCGCCCGCGGGGCCGGTCCCAGCGGCGGGTGGAGATAGCGATGCAGCGTGCCGAGCACGGCCAGCCCGAGCCACGAGGGCTGCCCGGCGGCGGCGGCGGCGGCGGCGACGGCCGTCATGGCCGGGGCAGACACGACGGATGCGGATGCGGATACGGCGGCTGACGAAGCGACGTGCTGGGCGGATCTGAGGGATCTGGCGCCCGCTTCAGGCATGGCGGGCATGAGAGCGACCACGGACCCCCGTCGCGACGCGGCGGGAGCCGCGGCGGATCCGGACCCCGACGCGTTGCCCCCGACGGCCATCAGACTGACGGCCGCGGGCCCACTGCTGGTGTCGTCGTCACCGCCGCCGCCGCCGCCGCCGCCGCCGCCGCCGCCGCCGCCCATACTGCCCGCGGGGTCCGAGACGCTGCCCGCCTCCGAGCCGCCGAGCCCCGCGCCGCTGCTGCTGATGGCCACCACGCCGATCCGCATGCCGGGCTCGTCGTGCATGACGCTGAAGCCAAAGTCCATCATGGTCTGCACTGAGCCGGGGCTGCCGAGAGCGTTGGGCGCTGTGCGGACGAGCGGCGGCGCCACGCGCCCGGGGCCGGCGGGATCCGCCAGCGCCGCGTCCGGGCGAGCCATCGGCGGCAGCGGCGGGTGATGGAGCGTCCCCGCGGCCGCAGTCGTCGAGACCTTGGGGGTTGGCGGTCCTGCTGCCGCGTTTGCGCCACGAGCTCCTCCCGCAGTGCCCGTCGTGGGCGCTGACTCCAACGGCGCCGACACCGCGTGGTCCTGCAGGAGCTGTGCAAATGAGACGACATCGCCCGGCGCCTCTAGCAGCGCACTGGCCGCCGGCGGGCCGTCCGCAATCCAGGTCCATGGCGCGGCGCCCGTCACGTCCCGCGGTGCCGCTAGCTCTAGCGCCATCTGCGCGCTCAGCGGCAGCGTCTGCACTGACGGTGACTGTCGCGCGCGCTCGTCCTCCACCGCCTCGTCCTCGACCGCCTCACGACCCATGGCCACAGCGCCATACGGCCGCGGCGCGATCCGCGTCGGCTGGCCCATGCGCCCGAAGCCGACGAGCCGCGGGGGCGGCCGGGGCGCAGGGTCCGGGGGGACGACGGCATTGCCGGCGGCGGCGTCGCGCTCCTGCTCGGGCGTCACCAGCCCGTCGTCCGGATGCCGCCGCTGCGGCACCAGCTCGTCGCCCGGCGCGGCATCGCCGCCCCCTTTAGCGCCGTGATGCGGCGTCTGCGGCGTCACCATGCTCTGGCTCGCGTTCGGGACCATGCTGACCTCGATATCCAGTGACGGCGGCGTCCGCGGCGTCCTGTCGGCCCGAGAGGCCGCAGCGCCCGTCGCCACGGCGGGGGCGTCGGCGTCGGCGACGACGACGGCGCGTGGGGGCCACGCTGGTGTCGATCCGGCGGACGGCGCGGCCGCCCTCGCTGCGCCGCGGCGGTCGAGGTCGACGCTGGTGGGGCGGCGGTTCGCCGTGTCGCTCGGGGAGAGCGGCCGCGGGCCGACGGAGACGGACCGGCGCATGGCGCGACCGATCGGACTGTGCATGACGGGCACGTGGTTGGTGACCCCGTCGCCGACGGCGCGGAAGGGTTTGAGACCCGTGGAAGTATGCGCAGGACGGGCGGCGCGGGTCTCGGGGGTCAGGGACGCGCGCCGGTGCCGCCGTCGCGACGTGGGCGCCCCAGGACCGCCGGCCGCCGGCGCCGCGGCCGTGGCCGGCGGGACGACCGCGGTGTCCGCGGCCGCCTCCAAGAAGGGCGGCGGCGCAGAACCCACGGCAGCCCGACTGGGCACGGCGCCGTCGCTCGGCAGCGCGCGCGGCTCGAGCCGCGGCAGGATGGGTGCGGCCAGACTCACGAGCGTCGGAGCAGGACTCGCCGGGCCTAGCACGGATGCGGACACGGGCGCACCCGGGTCAGGCGTCCCCATGGCCACGGCGAGCAGCGCGTCAATGTCATCATCGTGCATGGCTTCGACGTCGACGTCCTCGTGGCTGGGCGCGATCGACGCGCGGCGCCGCGCGCTGTCGGCGTCGCGGCGCCGGCTGACGGCGCGGACGAGCGTGCTGCCGCGGTGGCGCATGCCGTGCAGCCGCCAGAGATGCGAGGAGGGGATCGGCGGCAGCGCCTTGTCCCAGAGCAAGGACGCCATCGCGGGGGACCCTGCGGCGTCGTCGAGAGTTCGCGCGGCGTCGACGGACGGCGGCTGTGCGTCGAGCAGCGACGTCGATGACGCGGTGATCGGTGGCTTCGTGATGATGGCCGAGACGCTGTAGCGGTTGTTGACGCGGATGGTGCGCCGCACCTGCTGCTGCAGGAGCGGCAGCGGCGGCGGCTTCAGTGCGCGCGGGCTCGGCGTCATGGCGGCCGGTGCGGGAGCTGTCGTCGCGGCTGCCGGAGACGATGCCGGCATCGCGGCTCCGGTAGGGGCGCCGATGGCGTCGGCCGTCAGCGTCGCAGAGAGCATCTTCGAGAGGCCTATTTCCGAATGAGGTTCGTCTCCCCGAGCCGTCGTCCTCTTTACACGGCGTGACGGGACAAACAGCGCGGAACCGAGCGAGCAGACTTGCCGTGGGCGATGTGGCTTGTGCGATCAAGACGGCGACTGCTGGATCCGGAGCGCGGTGTCGTGACTGCTCGGGTTGCGGCTGAGGAAGATGGATGGCGACCCGCGTTGACGACGGCAATGACGACGGCGAGTGGTTCCGAGGTCGTTGCCATCCGTCGATCATGGACGATCTTTTGAGCATGCGGGCTGCCGATCCCGGGCGGTTGCGTGGCGTACGAGGATGGATACCACGTCCCGGGTCTTCGTGGTCATGGCTCTTGTTTGGCGGTGCGACGGATCGCCGATCGCGTGGGAGACGCTGACGCCACGCAACACGATGGGCCCTGCGTCGCGGCCATGGCTGTTTCTCACCAGACCGATTGACATCTGCGCGGCGGACCGCAGCGCCAGCGACAGCAAGCCGCTGATTGCCGCGACAGTATGACATGTCTGAGGCGGGGCGGAGCCGATGCCGCATGCCCTCATAAATTGACATGGGCGTCTCGTGGCTCGTCGCTCGGGGAAGGCGAGCCGCGGAAGGCGACTGGGCTCGGGCCGGGCTGCCGTCGGCATGGGACGCGAGATGTCGGATCCACCTCGGCGGCTGAGCTGGCGGTCGACGCGCGTCTGCGGCCTCCGGATCCGCAGCAACAACGGAAGCTCCTTCCTGGGCCTTCGGCGCATGCTTGTCGTCGTTGACGTGGCATCGGGATGGAAGCGCCGCGCCTCAGCCGTCACGCGCTATCGACCGTGGAAGCATGTCGCTTGGACGTCACGCGGCGGATGCGACAGCGTTCATCAACTGTCTAGCTGTCAAGGACTTGGGAGACGCCGCCGCCTCCTCACGGACGTGGCGAAGTCCTGCTGGCACGATTCCGCATGCTGGCTCATGAGTTGATGTGATTGCTAGGATCCCGTCATGAATATGGACTTGCACATACTCTGCCACCGCTGACGGGGGGACTTGGCGGATCGACATGGCATGGACGAGCGAAGATGACTGACCAAACGATGCAGGACGGACACCACGTTGGGTCAGTAGGTCCATGTCCAGATCCAGTCAATCGTTGGTGCGATAGGATGATCCATCTGATGAAAGCGCTGAAAACTCAATTTAAAAGCATATTCCGTGATCGCGTCGATGGCACACGCCGTCTGAATCACATGGCGGAGGACATCGACGCAGGTCGGGGTCGAATAGGCCGGATCGGCGGGTTTTGCCGATGGACCCGATCGGCCCAGACGAGCTCACGGTTACGGCATGGGATGTATCCTAAACCGAGTCGGCCGAATCGGCGTCGGCCACCGCCGTTCTTCGCATCCAAGCGACGCCCATCGGCCGTCGGGTGAATGGTGATAGGGGCACCGAAACTCCGACAATGAGGATCGACACCACACGGGATCGCTCCGGTCTCGCCGGCGCTGCCCCCTTCCCGCCAGCGCGCGGGCCCCCGGGGCACTGACCCCGAGATCACCGCCGCACGGCGACGCGTCCCGACAGTCGGATTGTCTTCTCCGCGGCCAGCCGCGCCGCCGCTGCTCTGGCTTGCGCGACCGCCGCTGCACACATCATTCAGACGCTTGTTTCGGATGGCCGTGTCATGTCAGGCGAGCGCAGGTGAAGACCCGTGGCTGGGGGGCAGGGGGAGCGCACGCGACGCTGCCGCTGCTGCTGCCGATCACCGAACACGGTATCAGCCGTGGCCGCGCCATCGCACCAGCGGAGCGCGGCCATCCCTCGTCCAAGATCCCCATCGCGAGGTATGAAGCGATCCTCAAGAATGTTGCTTCGGCGCCATACGGGCATCGCTGAGGAGTCTGGCTTTACCGTCGATGGCTGCATGCGGCCCCATCATGAAGTTCACGCATCGCTGGCGCCACGTGGCACTTCGCGCTTCACAGCGACTTTGCGCGTTACCCTACTCTTGCTGCGCCTGAAGCAACATCGCCTTTGACGGGACCAGGACCCTGCTGGCTGATCCGCTGCGCCGCGGGACGACGCATCGGCGCGCGGTCGGCGGCCCCGCCTCCACCGTGGCTATGGCCACGTTCCAGCTCCGCGTCGGAGTTCATCCGATTCCGCCGGTCGAGCCGACCATCTCTTCGCCGCGGGTGCCCGCGCGGCCTCTCGATGTCCTCGCCCACGCCGCGGCCACCGCGGGCGCCCCGCCGCCCGAGCCCGACCTGCTCTTCCTCGAAGCCTATGCCCGTGACGGCGCTCTCGGACCCCTTGCCGCGTTCGACCCCCACCAGCAGCACGCGCCGCATACGACACCCTACCGCCCTCGCCGTCGGGCCGCAACCAGAGCTGCAGGCACCCGGGGGTCCTCCCAGTCCTCCACGCGGTCCGGCTCGTCCGTTTCAGCCTCGTGCTCGTCATGCGATGCGTCAGACGACGACGCGGACGCTTCTTGGACGGCCGCGTGGTTCTGGCCGAGCCGGCGCCGTCGCCAGCACCGCCCGCGGTACCGCCATCGGTACGGTCCGTCGGGCGGCGGCGGCGCCGCCGCATATGGCAGCGTTCACGCGGCATGGCTTGCCAGCCGGCGCGCGTCCACAGGCGACCTGCTGACCCCGCGGAGCTCTCTCGCGGCGCGGCGGTCTCAAGACCACATCGACCGTGCGTCCGAGTCGGTCTCGGCCGCCGCGGCCTTCCGTCGTCCGCCGCTAGCGCGCGGCCACTCGTGGCACGACCCCATGCATTTCACGACGGCCGAGCTCCAGGCGCTCGAGTTTGGCTCAAGCGAGTTCGCCACACCGCACGGTATCCATACGGGTTCGCTGGCGAGCCTGACGTTGAGTCGCCCCCTCACGCGGACCGCGAGTCAGCGCCCGAGCCAGTGGCCTAGCCAGCGGGCAAGTCGGTCCGGATCCATTCACCGCGTCGGTGTTCCCAACGCGATCGGCGCTGGCACCGGCGCTGCTCACGGAACCCCAGGCATGGCGCCGTCACTTGCAGCCGCCGATACCGGTGCCGATGCCGACGCCGCCGACGACTCGTGGGACGGCTCGTTGGACGCCGCGCCGCATCCCATCGGGCCTATCGAGCTCGATGCAGCGACATGGGACGCTGAACGGCGCAACCTACGCTTGCAGATCCAGCAACTCGAGGCGCAGCTCATCGCGCTCGCGGATCGCCGGCGCGCCGCCAACAGCGGCGCTCGCGGGATTGCCGGCAGTGATGGCGTCGCCAGTCATCGGGGTGTCGACGGCGTGATCATCGTCGGAAGCGAGGAGACCGAGCGATACGCGTACGACCTGGACGGTGCCGCAGGCGACGACGATGCCGGCGCGCTCGCAACGCGTTCCGCGTATCTGCTGAACCGCGGACCGCGCGGCGCCGCGGCGGGTCCCGGCGGACCGCGACGCCGCGATGCCCGCGCGTCGGTCACCGGCGCACGGTCATCCGACAGTCTTCGCGCCTCCCTGTCTCGAGGCACGGCGCCATCCAGCGCGGCTCCCATTGCGGGCGCCGGCCGATCTCGCTTCCCGCAGATGCGGTCCGGCATTGCGCTGGCCGTTCACGACGGCCTGCGCACCGACGCGGTGGCCTGGGAGGCAGAGGAAGGTGCCGACGACAGCCGTGACGACGATGTTGCATTCGATGACGAGGACGGCGATGTCGCCTACGGGTTCGATGACGGCTCAAATGGCGATCTGGATGAACAACACGCCCAGTTGGCCGATGGCAACGGCGAGAGTGACGACGGCGGCGACGACGACGGCGGCGACGGCGCCCGCTCGCCCTCCTCACTGTACCTTGCCACTCGGTCGATGCAACGTCTGCGTGCCTCTGCCTCGAACCAGTCCATCGCCTCGGCACGGACCTCGGTCTCGTCCCTCGACTCGCGACGGTCACGGCGCGGAGGCCGCCAAGGCAGCGGCGCCCACGCTGGAACCGAATCGCCGCGCGCCGGCCGTCTCGGCGGCCACCGTCGCAGTACCTCCTCGTCCGGAACACCGCGGCGCAGCAGATCGCTCGTGTCCGAGCGGGCGGGTCCCAGTTCGCCGGGCCCGATGCGCCGCCGACCGCCCCAATCCCCGCTACGGCGATCGCGGCGATCATTCGACTCACCCCGGTCCTCGGGGGGTGAGAGCGACGACGTCGACGACGGCGACGATAGGTCGGCGTCCCACGACGGATCGCGCTCCTTCTCGGGGTCCGGTTCTGACAACGAGGAGACCGCGACAAAGCCGTTAGCGGAAGCCGTCAAGGAGGCCCCGCCGCCACCGCCGCCACCGCCGCCGCCACCGCCGCCGCCGCCGCCACCGCCGCCACCGCCACCGCCACCGCCACCGCCGCCGCCGCCTCCACCACCACCACCTTCTAAGAAAGCCGCGGGCGGCGAGGGTGATTCGGTCGAGGGGACAGCATCCAGCGACAGCGCAGAGGGCGCTGCGACACCCGTCGGCGCATCAACGCCCTTGGGCGTCGCGCTGAAACCTCTGTTCTGGACCCGCATGACGGCCGCTCAGGGCACGATCTGGAGCGAGCTGGCAGCTTCGGCCCCCGGCGCTTCGACGCCAGCGGCGTCGGCGTCGGCGGCGGCGTCCACGGCGGATCCTGCATCCGTGGCGGCGGCGCCGTCCATGCTCGCGACCCTGCCGATGCTTGATCCTGAAGAAGCCCAGCGCCTCATCTGCTCGGCGTTCCGGCGCGACGTGCCGGCCCCGACGACGATTGGGGGCGCTGCCGGCCGCCTCTCAACGGCTCGCGCGGCCGTGTGGAGCGCGAGTGAATCCGACAGCGAGGACGATCCATCCGATTCGAGTCACGCCGCTGGGCTGAGCGGCTCGGTGTCGGGATCGATGGCCTCCTCGCTGCAGGGCCAGCGCTCCCAGATGGGCATCGAGCGGTCGCACAGCCTGACATCGATCGAGCGCGCCGCCGAGGCCGACGCTGCCGAGGCCGGGGGCCCCCGCCGTGACGCCGCGACGGCCGACGCATCGCCGCGCACCTCGGTCGCCGACGGCGCCCCGCGGCCACTCGCCGTGCGCCGCAAGCGCGCCGTCTCGGAAGCCACGGGCCACCGCGACTGGGTTCGCCAGATGCTCGACAAGAGCGACGACGGGATCAGCCGCGCCTCGGGTTCCGGATCGGCGCTAGGGTCCCGGGGGAGCCTGAGCGGCGGCGGCGCCGGCGTGGCACGATCGACCGGCCTGCGGAGCAAGACAGGCCTTACGGCGGCGGCGGCGCTCGTCAACGCCGATCCGGCTTCGATCCGGGCGCTGGCGACCATGTCGAACCTGTCGCTGCCGTCGCTGACGGGGCGCAAGAAGTCGCGACTGCCGCGGCTGCGGCGCAAGCGCAAGCCGAAGCCGAAGGTCGTGGTGCGCTGTCTCGACAGCCGTCGGTCGCAGGTCATGAGCATAGTGTTGCGTGGGCTCGGGATCGCGCCTGCGGGCGTCGGCGCGGGGTCGGCGTCGGCGCGCGGGTCGGCATCCAGTCTGAAGGACGGGCAGCGCGCGGCGCCCGAGACCGTCGGCGCGCGCCCAGCGCTCCTCACCCCGACCGCGCTGGTGTCCTATCTCATGACTTTGCCGGAGCCTCCGCCGCCGCCGCCATCGATGGCAGTAGCAAAACCAGCCTCTGAAACTGAAACTGAAACTGAAACGGAGGAAAGCGATCCAGCGGCAGCCGCGGCTTCCTCATCTTCCGCCGCGGCAACGGCGACGGCAACGGTGACGGCAACAGCACCGCCGACGCCTCACCCGTCGAACCTCATCTATGACAATGAGGACAAGCTGGAGGCCATTGCGTCGATCCTACCGACCTCGGACGAGATTGCCAAGTGCATGGCACTCGAAAAGAAGGCGATGCCGCCGGCACCCACCGAAAAGAAGTCACGCAGCCGCAGTAGCGAGCCGCAGGCCGTCCTCGACATGCCCGAGCAGTTCGTCTGCGCCATCTCGCGGGTGCCATACTACGAGGCGCGACTCACCTGGCTCCGGTTCGCCGTCGCATTCCCGCCGCTGGCGGACGCGGCCGCCGGCACGGCCGCGCTGCCGTGCCCCACGGCCAGGGTCACCACCGCGCTCGCTGCCGTCCGCCGCGCCGTGGCATGCTTGCGGGGGAGCCCGCTGTTCCGCGTCGCGCTCGGTGGCGCGCTGACCATCGGCAACGTCCTCAACCAGGGCAACGCCGTGCGCGGCCAAGCGCGCGCCGTGCGCGTCAAAGACCTCCTGATGCTGTCGGCGCTGCGGACCACGGCGCCGCTGTCGACGCTGCGCGAGTCGCTCGGCCTCGCTGCGGCAGTGCCGACGACGCCGCTCGTTATTCCGACGCTGGGCGCGCCGCATGCCGGCGCCGCGGGCGGCAGCAGCAGCGCGCCCGCGCACGCGACGGCGCTCGATGTGCTCCGCATGTTGTATCCGCAGCTCACGCAGCTGCGCGCCGAGCTCGCGGCGTTCATGGCGATCCTGCCGGGCACCGCGAGCGGCAACGGGGCGGTGGCACCGACAGCGGGCGCGTCGGACGGCAGTCCCGCGGAGCCGCCGGGCGTCGCGATTCTGGAGCTGCTGCTGACGTCGGCGCGGCTGCTGACGCAGGGCGACGATCTACGGCAGTTCCTCGCGACGCTGCCGTCGTCGGAGACGCCCGCCGACGCGATTGTGGACGCCTTGGGCCGCCGCGACACGTTCCCGGGGTACTTCCGCGCGAAGTATGCGGCGGACATTGAGCCGCGACTCGCGGCGCTCGTGCGCGTGCGGCAGGGCGTCGTCGGCGACTTGCTTGGGTTCATCCAGTGGCTCGGCGACGAGTCACTGTGCGCGAGTCATGCCGCGATGGCCGCGATGCCGACAGGCCCCCGGATGGGCAGTCTCGATGAGCGTAACCTGGCCGTGGCGTCTGACACGGCCTTCGCCGCCCTCGGCGCCTTTATTCTGGGCGCCGCGGGTCCCTAACGGCCCAAACGGCTCCTCGACGTTCTGATTCCCCACATCGCCACCCTTCCACGTCTCCCGACATTCTCTAAACATCATGATCATGCTCGAATCCAAGCCGCGTCGCGTTCCAGCCAGCGGCAGATCGAACAAAAAAAAGAGGGAGGAACGTCTAATTAAAGCGCATCGTGACCACGGAGAATACTCCGCCGACTCGAAAAGCGTTTACTGAGAGTACTCGAAGACGTTCTCGAGGAGACCGTCGTTCTGAGCAAGGCGGTTGAGGGAGGAGTCCGACTCGGCGAACGAGCGCGGGGGGCCCGAGATGGCGTAGGTGGTGCACTCGCCGTTGAGCACGCCGGTGGCCTCGTCGACGTGGCCAACGTTGATCTGGATGGACGCGTGGTCCTTCGCCTTGATCAGGCGGCCCGTAGCGGAGCTAAAGAAGCATCGAGGACAGGTACCGTGCCCCATCATTCAGCAAGACACAAAGCGAGTGGAGAGTGAGTACACCACAGGATCAGTACACAGATCAGTATGCAGGGTCCGACGGTGCGACCGTGACCGAAACGTGGTACCAATGAGCAACACAGCGATCGGCAGAGACGACCGCTAGAAGACGACGCTCATCGCTCGGCTGGCGCTTATCCACGACCCCGACCGAGATCGCACCCCGTCGCCTCCCCGCTGCGCAAGGGCTCGAGGGCGGTTGCTTGCGAAGCAGGTGCGAGGCTGTTGCGAGGCGAGCGTCCGTGGAACACCATAGACATTTAACATGCGCTGCAGCGACGCCGACAGCCTGTGAACGTAGACGTGGGCGCATGAGCGCTACTCTGTGCCTCACCGAGCCCCTGGCGATGCCGACGACGTTCAGCGAGCAGCGAGCGGTCCACTGGCGGTCCACCGCGAGACGGTCATCGCTGAAGGCTCAGACCAGCCCAAGACGCATGAGCCCGAACGGCCACGGAGGGGCCTCGCATGGGGGCCAGCGCTCGGAGCGTCGCAGGGACTTTCATGGCACGGCCCAAGGGTCCCAGTACCGCGAAATCCCGAGAAGGCGCTTCGCCTGGCCCACGCGCGACCCGTGGCCACGAGCCGTGGTCAGCCGTTTCCTGGCATCCGTTATGGCCACGGGAGAACGGTCTGCGCGGTGGTAGGCAGAGCTCGCTCTCGGTGTTGAGGTGGCCGGTGGTGCGAGCGGACTGGCGGACTGCTAGCGCCTCGCGTGGGCACGAGTGCCAAGCAGCAGCGGGGGTTTCGGCAGCGTCTCGGGATGGGTGTCGGTATCACGGTCGTCGTCGTCGTCGTCGTCGGGGGAGTGGTGGTTGCCGCGCGGGGTCTTACCACTTGCGGGGGATGTAGAGGTCGACGATTTGGCCGTGTTCGTTCTCCATTGTGACAGATGTAAGGGGGGTGGAAGGGGGTTGGGGAACAAGTCGACAAGTAATCCAGAGGCACGGCGGTTCGAGGATGGCGAAAGCGTTTTTGAGAGGTGACGTGGGCGACACGTACGTCTATCGGTCGTGGTATACCTCACGGCCGCTGCTTGGAAACCGGAGCGCCATGGCGGCCTCGTCAAGGGCTCAACATGAGTCCCTTCCGCCCTCCCTCTCCCTCCCTTCTCCCGACGAGGCTCGTGGCGGCAGGTCGGTCCGTTGGCAGGCCGCGGGCTCGCCTGCCGACCTCGACACCACACCATCGACCGAGGACGCGCGGCGAGAGTATGCTCGGTCGCTCGCTCGCCAGTGGATGGACCGTTGCCGTTGCCGACGCCGCCGACGCCGCCGCTCCTGCCAGCCAGCCCGCCAACCAGCGGGGACCGTCGCGTCGCGGAGCGAGACGACGTCCCCGGAGCGGGTCCGAGCGCGACGGCGGCGGCACCGGGTCGAGTGGTCTCGGCCATCCGGGTCGCGGCCGCGGCCGCCGCGGTATACCGGTGGACGGCCGGCGGGCCGGGAGCGACCGCGGCTGACACGGCGATGCGCCGGCGGGAGGGCCGGGACCGTCGGTGCGCCGGCGGAGCGGTGCGCAGCGAGCGGCCGATGCCCGTTGCTCGGCTGCCCGCTCGGCTCGTGGTCGCGGCGGCGCGTCGCGGCGAGGCCAGGCGATGGCGATGGCGATGGCGACGGCGACGGCGACGGCGACGGCGACGACCCCAGCAGACCGACCCCCGCAGGCCGCCGCCGAGCACGCCACATCACCGCTCCGCGCGCTGCAAACGACCGACGCGGCCTGACACGGGCGGCCCAGGACGCGGCCGACCGGCCGCGAGAGGGACCCCTCCGCCTCAGCCCCAACGGCCCGAGCGCCATCCAACGGAAGAGCGAAGCCGCCGCAAGGCCGTCGAATGGCGCGTATCACTCCACCCAAGAGCTGACGAGTGGCCATCATCGCATGGTCTTGAAACCACCGCGCACGGAGCGGTTGACGAGCTGGACGCCGGCGTGGTCCAGGAGCCGCGCTGGGCGCAGGGATACTCGAGGCTGGAGGGCCTGGCCGCCCTCCCATGCGAGGGCCGAGGGCTGCACATCCGGGGTCGTCGGGTGCTCGATTCGACGCGTGAGCGGAAGAGCACCGCGGCTCTTTCTCGAGATGTCTCAGCACGATCCATGCGACGCCGATGGGACGGCACAGCGCGTCGATACCGTTCGATCGGCCGTGCCCAGGGAATCGGACGAGCGTGACCATCCACCGCGCACCCGCGGTCCAGCCGTCCGACTCACGACTCGGCTGGGCCCCCCTCTGCGGCCTAGCCGCGCGTCGCCGACGAGTGAAAAGGCCAGAAAAATCCACCGACGTCGCCGCGTGCGGCGGGGGGAGGTGGTCCCAGCCGGCCGGCGGGACGGGGCTCGGTGGGCGGAGTCGCGCCTCAACGCGGACGCGCCGACCCGCGAAACGGGCGGAGTTTCGTGGATATATAAAGAGCGAGGGAGCCCAAGTCAAGCACCAGAAGGGTTTCCGTCGTCGTCATCGAAGCGTCCAACGATCCGTCGTGTCCCTATGTTCTGTCTAGGATGCGCTTTATCGGCCATCGGAGACTGTCCGCTGATTCATCTTTGTCGTCTCTTCAACAAACCTCGCACGCTTCCTTCCGTCTCACCCGATACGCGTTCGCTTTCTCGTGATTCGGCAAACGGCTGTCGCGCGTCAGCGCTCCAACCTAGCGGCGACGTCGAACAAGCGCGACCACCTCGCATGTGGTTCTCGCTGTTCGACACCCCTCCGTCGGCTACGTTTGAGCGTTTGATCTCTCAGTCTCTTTTTTCATACCTGTTCTTGATCTTTGTCCATTCCTCACTGCTTTCCTCCGACCCCCCTCCACACTCCACCGTTCTCCGAGGTTTCTCGGAATTTCTCCGACTCACATCGGCCTCATACTGCGTCTTGGACGGGGCGTCCCTCCGATCGCTGCTACGCTCGTTTCGACGGGCAAGGCGGCGGTCGGTCTGCCACCGACGGAAGGCACGATGACGTACTGCGGTGCTTCCACACCGCGGACCGCGTCCCGTGCCGCCCGTCGGCTGTTGCAGCGCGGCGCCCTCTTTTCTCATGTCCATCGAGACCTAAATGGCGAGGCCCAGACCAACGACCTAAAACAAACCTTTTTTCGTCCTTTTTTTAAGAAGCGCTTTCGCGGGCGCTTTAAAAGGGCCGCTCCGATCTATAATACAGGCCGTCGTTGAGTGACACGACCGCGCTTCGGCGCGGCACGCCGCTCGCCATAACGCCTCCTGTTTCGCTGGTGGGAGACACTACTCGACCTTGGCTCGGTTCATTCTGGGGGCAATATCGAAAAGCCACACGATGTTCGGCACGCGATGTGCTTGTTACGGTTCGTGTTGGAGTCGGAATTCTCTAGGCAAAGGGTGCGGCGCCGTCGGTGGCCGGCTGTGGGCGAGAGGACGTGGTTGGTGGCGGGTCACGCGTTAGTGCTCGCTGTGCCATGATGGCGAGGTAAGCCTGCACGCACTCGTCGCGCTCCGCGGTCCACTGGTCATAAGCTTGCCGCATCGCCGTCTCGATGCGGGCCTGCTCTGCCAGCAGGGCATCGAGCGCCTCGGCGGGCACCGCGCGCAGGCTTGTCATGTCTTCCTCGACATAGGCCGTCCAGCACGCCTCAGCTGCCTTGTCGAGCGCTGCGGCGGTCGTCGCGAACAGCGTCTGCTGCTTCTGCTCTTGCTTGACGGCATTCTTGTTGAGTTTGGCTGAAGGCATCGCGAGCGAAGAATACGTCGGGAAACGAGCGGTGAGTGGACGGCTTCCGGGCACTCGTCGATAGCACGAGCTATCAGGGACGCGTTGCATTCGAAGTCAATCTTGAAGGGCGCCGTGGTTACCTTTGATGACGGTGAGGATTTCTCCCATCTCGCCTTCCATCCCCGGGTCGTCCATGGTGATAAATGGGAGGCGACAAGGACAAACGGGGTTTCCGGCCCGTGCTGTGCTGTGGCTAAACGATAACGGGGCCGGTCGCCCAACGGATCAATCTCGGAGTCGACACAGCGTTTTCAAGGGACGGACAACAACTGCGTCAGTCAGGTATGGTGTCTTTCGATTAAAAGCGTGCTATGCACGTTGCAACGGCGATTGATGGAGAGGAACGGAAAATGAACCCATGCGTCCGTCGATACGAGCATCGGGCCTGGTTTTATTGAGTCACATTGAGTCACAGAGACGATATCACGCTCCCGTTCCCAATGGACCGTTAATCGCCATGGGCTTAAATCGGATGCTCTTATGCTTTGAATCAGAATCAAAATAAGCTTTTTTATGGTCGGTGGGTGCTCGCCGCGTTCGAGTTCCCATCCGCCATTTTTGGCCATTCTGCTTTTTTTCCATCATCGATAATCTTCACATCGCAAAGACCCGCTGCCGGATCGACTCGAGCCGGTCACGGTCCATCTCATGCTGCATGCCCATGGCCTCGAGCTGCTCGAGCCGTGCGGTAGCCGTGGCGGCCGCGCGGCGGGCCTGCGCACGCGCCGCTGCTGGGGGCGGCGCCTCGCCGGCGCGCGGCACGGACCGGCTCCCGGCGGCGGACGCCGACGACACGCGCCGGGTCTTGACGTCCTGGGCGTACGCTTGCATCCGCGAGCGCTTCTGGGCCGCGACGAGCGCCTGCACGTCGTGCTCGGACAGCCGCGGCGGCCGCGACGGCGCGGACGCCGTGGTCCCCGTCGCGGCGGCGCGGGCAGCCGCGGGCGCTGAGGGACGGCGCGGCGTCGGGGCGCCCACGGCGCCAACGGCCGCCGCGGCCGATGGAAAGTAGCGGTCCTTGTATCCGGCTCCGGCGGCGCGGGACCGGCCGCGGACCGTCGCCGTCGCCGGTTCAACGGCGCGCAAGGCGGGCGCTGCGGGGGTCGCGCTGCGCATCGGCGTTGCGCCCCAATGGCTCTCCGTGATCTCGGTCCGGTCGTCGCGGTCGTCGGTGGCGGGAGGGCGCGCCGCCACGGGCGCGTGCATCGCGGGAGCCGGCATCATGGACGGCGATGTGGGCGCGGGACTCGGCGCGGCCGGCATCCCGTCAGGATCATGGCCATCAGGATGAGTGGCGGTCTCCTCGTAGGCCAGGGATGCCAGGGATGCCGGGGATGCCGCGTGGTCGGCGTTCGGACGGTGTCCGCTAGCGCCCATCCTGTCCGCCGGATCCGCGGGCGCGTCGCTGACCGTGACGGCATGGCTGTGGCCGTAATAGCGTCCCTGGCGCCGCAGCTTGTGCTGGAAGCGGTACAGAAACTCGGAGGACGCCGGCGCGGGGGGCTCGGCGGGCTCGGCAGACCCGTCGCCAGGGCGGAGGCGGCGAGCACGTGGCGGCGGCATCACGGCCACTCCGTCGACGATGAGCGCGATCAAGAGCCAAGGGCCGAACAGGCCGGGCAATGTTCGCTGACGTCCCGTTGTGAGACGCGTCCGTCCCGACGGGGCATCGCGACGCATTGAGACGAGCCTGACGTGGCTGTCCCGAGCGGCGCGTGCCAGATGCCGTCATATGCATCCTGTGGCCGACGTGGTGCTAAGCGGGGACGGCTCGAAGCGGGGGGCCGACCCCGGGTCTGGCGCGGACCTCAACCGTCAGCCCAAGCTTGGGAATTCAAATGCCGATCGACCCGGGTCCCGTTCGATTCCCAGTTCGATTCCCAGAATGTGATCCGATCGTCTGGGCGTGCGGCCCCTTTCTCTTTTCCCCCCCCCGCCGAGACACCCATGCATCGACACGTGCTGATCGAACAAAACAACAATAACACCCAAAAACTCCGACGCATACGCGAGACCACCACCACGCGAGGCCGTCTGCGCCGTCGGGCGAGGGCGGCCGATCCACTGCGGTCATGTCGATACTGGGATCCGGCATCGCGTACGACTGCCGTATGAATCAAACGGCCGAAGCATCGTCATCCAGCGCTGAGCCAGCATCATCCACGGGTGTGCGCGCGGATGGGTGGTGGCGGTGGTGAGCGCCGATCCTTACCGCGGGGCCGTCGCGGGCGCGGGTGAAATGGAACGCTGCGGCGGACCGACCGCTCAGCAGAGCGAAAAAAGGGGAAGGCGCTCCCCCATATTTTCCAAGGAGCGGCGAGTCGACCGGCTCACGAGACCGCAGCAGGTGAACCCAGCCAGCGGGGTCGGTGGTGGGCGAACGAGCCGCGGCGGCAAGGCCCCGAGCGGTGTCCCGGTTTCCGGGGTGAAGCGAGAGCGGCACGCGCCTCATGCGCGAGCCAGGCCACGGCGACGCCATGCGGCAGGCGCCGCACGACGTTCAATGACGTGGTCGCCACGACCAAAGTATACGGGCGTCGTCCATCTAGGGGGGAGGGTCGCTCGTCCCTTGCCCGACTCGCCACGACGGCCACGTGGCCTTGACGAGACCCGGGATGCCGACGACCGAGCAACGCAGGAGCCTTCCCAGCCACGGGACCCGTCAGTATACCACCCTCATTGGGCGATGGGTGATGCCGTCGACTCGCCGCGCCTTCGACTGATCCAGCGGTGGCTCCGTCAAACCTGCCGACTGCTCGTGCCGCCGATCCCGCAGCAACCTTCCTGATACCCGGCTCCTTTCGCGGTTTGTCGGAGCGCGCGGACGCCCAGCGCCACCTTCGACTCGGTGGTGCCGTCGGGGGTTCTGGGGTGTGCCGTCCCGGCGATCCCGAGGATCTCACGCGCGAGCGCCTGCGCCACACGGTCGGTGGAGTGCCGAAGCCGCGGCAGTCACACCTGTTGGGCCTCTGCGGAAGGAGAAGGCGGGGGTCTGCCGTCGTCGCCCGCGCCTCATCATCCACCTCGTGGCCCGGCTCGTGACGTCGTGACGCCCACCGGACTGCTCCCGCCAGACTGATCGCGCTGCCATCGCTGCGTTGCCGAACCCTCCATCCGGAGTCGACCCCAGTCCAGAGCGATCGATCATCCTGCAACGGGTGCTTCAATCCTCGCCCGCTCGTGGCCGCGCGTACTCGTTGCCGAGCCCCAGTTGGTATGTGATCTGGCCGATCGCACACAGATCCACCAACAGGATTCTTCCGCAGCCCTTGCGCTTCCCCGCTTGAAACCGAGTCCGTCTTCCGTCAGCCGCCGCCATGACGGTCGTCAGCGTGTCGCGGTCGATTGAAAAATCGACCCAGAAGAGCCTCAAGCCGCTGAAGCAGAAGCACATCGAGATCATCACGATGGCGTCGGGCTCGTCGGAAATTGCGATGCACGACCTCGTGGCGGCGCTCAATGTCCGCCTGCACAAGACCCACTGGTGCGCGGTCTTCAAGACCTTGATCCTCTTCCACATCATGATGCGCGAGGGCGCCACCGACCGCGTGCTTGGCTACCTCGCCGGCAACGCCGCGATCTTCCATCTCGCGAGCTTCCGTGACCAGAGCCACACCGTCCAGGGCCCCGCCCAGAGCAAGTATATCCGTCTCTATGCGGCGTATCTGGAAGAGAAGGCGCTCTCGTATCGCACCCTGAAGCGCGATCTGGTCACTCAGAAGAAGGACACGATCACGCGGTACCGTTCGGTCGCCATCACCGATGCGTTCCTCGACGAAGTTAGCGTCCTCCAGCGCCAGATCAACGCGCTGCTCGCCTGCACGTTCTATCAGGACGAGATCGACAACGTCATCACGCTGCAGGCCTTCCGCTTGCTGATTGGCGATATGATGGCGCTGTTCCACATCCTGAACGAGGCCGTGATCCACGTGCTGCCGGCGTACTTCGAACTCGCCAAGCCCCTCGCCCAGCGCTGCCTCAACATTTACAAGCTCTTCGCCGCGCAGACCACCAAAACCGTCGCCTTCTTCGACGTCGCCCGCACCATGCGTTACGCGCTTGCGATCGACATTCCGGAGTTCAAGTACGCGCCCGTCTCCCTCGCGGGGGCACTGGAAGACTACCTGAACGCCCCCGACTTTGAAACGCAGCGCGCCGCGTACGCCGAGCGGCAGCGTCAGAAGCGCGAAGGTGGCCCTGCGACGGCGGCCCCGAGTCGCAGCCAGGTGCCCGCACGGACGGCGGCGAGCACGGGTGGCGGCGCCCGCGTCGACCCGCCGGCCGCCGCATCGACGCGCCGCGGCAACCACCAGGCTCCCGCCGCGGCCGCGTCGACGGCCATTCCCAGCGACATCGATTTCTTTGCCAGTCTCGACAACGAGCTCACGCAGGCGCAGCAGCAGCAGTCGGCGGCCTTCAACGACGTGCCCTTCTCGAGCGTCTGGGAGCCCCCGAAGGCCGCGCAAGCCTTCTCGGCGACGCAGCCCGACCAGGACGATCCGTTCAGTGAGTGGCTCATGCAGACCCAGCAGCAGCAACAGCCGCAGCAACAACAGCCGCAGCAGCCGTATCAGCAGCAGCAGCAGCAGCAGCAGCAGCAGCAGCCGTACCAACAGCAGCGGCAGCCGCTACAGCCGCAGGTCACGGGCAACCCCTTCGCGGCACATATGCAGCCACAGGAGACAGGCTACACGGCGTCTTCGCAGACCATGAACCCCTGGGCCGCGGCGTCCACGGCCGCCACGACCCCTCAGACCGCGGCGTATGCCCACGCGACGGGCTACGCGCCCTCCGTCATGTCGAACGCGTCCTCCAACTGGGGGAACCCGCAGATGGGCCCCACCGGGAATGCACCGCGGCAGGACGGCTTTGATGACTTTACCGTGGAGAATGTGTTTGGCCGCTCCACCGGCAATCCCTCCACCGGCAATGCGATGGGCCTCACGATGACACTACCGCCGGGCACGTCCTCGGCGGCTTCGTACGGCATGGGCCCATCAGCCCGCGGCGCCGACGCGCTGATCTCCCGTGCCGCGGCGCAGCCCATCGGCGGCGGCCCGCCCCAGGCCATCGACCCCTTCGCTTCTCTCACCGCCAGCGCGGCACGACACTTCAAGCCCGACGCATCGAGTGGCTATAGCGGGAACGCTTCGCCGTATGGCGTGCCATCCTCGCAGCTGCAGCAACAGCAACAGCACCTGCAGCAGCAGCAGCAGCAGCAGCAGCAGCAGCAACAACAACAACAGGCCTCCTACTACCCGACGTCGCAGGCGCCGCTGTCCTCGAATCTGACCGGCGGCGGCTACGCCCCAACATCGCGGGCGTTAAGCCCGCCACCGGGCACCGCCGGCGCCCAGCGCCCACTCTCGCCCATGCCAACGGGCATGAGCACGATGAGCGGGATGAGCGCGTCCAATCCGTTTGCCCACCTCGGCGACACCATGTCGCAGCCGGCGCAGTTCCCGGCCGCGAGCGCGTCCGGCGCGGCGCCGAAGCGGCTGCCCATCACCAACACCGGCAACTATGTGGCGCAGCCCTCCACCATGGGGATGGGTATGACCATGGGCCTCACCATGGGCATGGGCATGAACGCGGGCGCAGGCGGCGGCGCGTCCATGGCGCCTTCGGGCTACGGCATGGGCATGAACGCCGCCTCCGCCGGCATGTTCACGCCGGCCATTGGCGCCCCCGCGGCGTCGGCCATCGGCATGGGCGGCTACGGTGCGACTGCCGCCTACGGCAACCCGAGCGGCGCCGGCAGCATGGGCACGATGATGACGGGCACCGCGGGCATGCCGTCCCTGGGCATCGGCATGGGCCTGGGCCTGGGCGCTCCCGGTGCCACGAGCGGCATGGCCGGCCGCACCGCGATGAATGGCGGCTCGTACTTCAGCGGCGCGACGGCGCTCGGCGCGTCCGCGGCGGCAGGCGGGCCCGCCAGCACGTATGTGCCGGCCGTCCTGCCGGTGCAGACGACCGGCTCCACCTACAACCCCTTCCAGACGTGATCCGTGATCGTTGCTGTCATCCCGTCTTTATTATAGAAAGCATCGGCGAGCGCGCCGAGCGCATCGAGTCGGAGGTCGGACGGCCTGTGATCGCGGCGTCGTGTGGCGCCAAGGGACCCCCTGTGGTCTGCCGCGGCCGCCGGAGACGGTGGGCGGCGCGTCACCCCGAGCAGCCGCTTGCACGGCGGGAGGGGTGCCATGGTATGGTATGGCGTGGCGCAGCGTCGCGGTCTTTCCGCGGGGGAAACGGGTCCTCGCCCGCCACGGCCGCGCGGGTGCGTGCCAGGGTCGCGCCGCAGCATGGCGGGGCGTGCGCGTGCGCGTGCGCGTGCGCGTGCGGACCCAAGCATGGCCACCCCGACTGGCGGCGGCGGCGGCACCGGCATCGATGGCCGTTGGGACGCGCGGCAGGAGCGTGCGGGGAAGCCCGTCGCGCAGGCGCGGCGGATGGATGCCGCGATCCGCTGCTCCGCTGATCCGCTGATCCGCGAGCTCGGCGTCGGCGGCGTCGGCCGCGTGACGCGTGGACGGGGCCACGACGCCGCGGCGGCTCGGGCCAGCGCTCGCTTCGCCGTCAGACGCGTCGACGACGCCCGTCCATCCCGTTCGCCTTCTCCGACTCGTGGATCGCCCCGCCACCTGGATCCCCGCTGGCCGCCCTCCACATTCTCGTTGCCCACGCCGACCGCTGCGCCGACGCGACCCCGCGGGTGGTTTCGGAGACGCGGTGAACCCCGCGACGGCTGCTGCGCCTCCCGTTCCTGCTGTGTGTCACCGTGCTCCCGTCCCCGTCACCTTCCCGGCCGCGGCATTTCGTATCGCCGCCGCATCTGCGGTTGCTGCCGCTTGCGTCGATCCAATTGCCTGCGAAGCGCCATTGCAGGTTGAGGCACGTGGCCGGTCCGGTCGCCCCCGGATTTCGCCGGGACCGCCGCCAGGATCAGCCGGGACTGCCGCGTCTGCGGCTTCTGTGACTGCTGCTGCCCGTCGGCGTGCTTTGGCCCTCGGTGTCCGCGATGGCGACGCCGCCCAGCCAGATCGTCCTCGAACCGGGGTCCTGGGTCACCCGGGCCGGCCCCCCCGAGCTACTGGAGCTGCCGCCCTTCGTAAGTCGCTGTCTGTCTCAGGTTTCTCATGGGGTTCCCGTAGGATCGCTGTCCCGCTTTCTCGGTCTTGCCGCCCGAGGGCGATGACCGTCTTGATGGTCCGTCGACGGGAGGACACATACTCACCGCCGATGCATGCGATTCTCTCTGGTGGGTCCTACATGGGAGGGATCGAACAGATCCATCCCACGCTCGTGCCCGCTACGTATGCCGCATCGAATGAAGCGTCCGACGCGCTCGGCGCGAGCACCAGCGCCGATCGCGACCCCGTGGCCGCGGCGTCGACAAGAAGCGCCATCGACACGCCCACGCTGTTGGATGAAGCGGCGGCCAAAATGAAGCCGAACGTCGCCTTTGTGGACGACGCGCAGGCCGCCGATGGGGCACAAGCCGCTTCGCCATCACGGCTCTCCAGTCCCTCTCCCCGAGCGGCGACGACGACGACGGAGCCGCCCCCGCCGCCGATGGACATCACGGCCGTGGGCCCCGACCAAGCCGTGCGCCCGATCCAGGGCGGCGTCGTCCGTGACTGGCCCGCGCTCGCAGCGTTCTGGCAATATCTCTTTTTTCACCACTTCCACGTGGATCCGCGGCGCAACGACACGCACGTGACGCTGCTAACGCCAATGCGCTGGACGCCGCATGAAGTCGAGCGCGCCGTCCAGATCCTCTTTGAGGCCGTGCGCGTGCCGTCCGTGCTCGTCATCGAGCAGCCGGCTGCGGTGCTGTATGCGATGAATCTCGGCACGGGCGTCGTGATCGACTTCGGCGCGGAGACAACCGCCATCACGGCGGTCGTCGAGAACAGCGTCGTCCGGCATACCGCGGTCTGTCTCGACGTGGGCGGCCACGATATGGACGCGTGCCTGCTCGCGGCGATGCGGAAGGCGGGCACCGTGCCGCCGCACCTGCTGACACTCGCGTTCGCCCGCGCCGTTCGCACCTCGGGGCTCTTCGAGCCGTATCCGCTCGAGCAGCCCGCCTTGCCGGCCGACCGCCGCCGTCTCATTGCGAGCGGCGCCGCAGTGCCCTTCGTTTACGAGGGCGAGACGGTGATGCTCGGCCCTGAGCGGTTCGCGTTCATCGATGTCTACTTCGCGCCTGACGCCGAGTGTCAGTATGAATCAGGGCCCGACGCGCCGCTCGTCTCCATCGCGCAGAAGCGGGGCGTCGCGCTGCCCGAGATGCTGGCGCACGTGATCAACACCTCGGTGTTGCCCGATCGCCGCGTCACGCTGTGGGAGAGTCTGGTGCTGTGCGGCGGCGTGGCGCAGCAGCCGGGGCTCTATCGCGCGCTCGAGCGCCATCTGCTTGCTGACGTGCTCGCGGTCGCGGAGACGAGCAACGAGCAGCAGGCCAAGGAAGTGCGCGCGCTCGGGTTTGCGGAATATTTTACCGCCTTCAAGGGCCGGCCCGACTTGGGGACGATTCTGGGCGGCATTGTGATTACGAAATCGCCGTTTGCTAACATGATGACCTATGTCAGTCGCGAGCGGTACGATGCCTTTGGCCCCAGCGCCTACCGTCGACCAACACCGACGGCATCTCAAGGCTTGTACTAAGCCTTCCAAGTTTATTCTGTATCTTCAATGGAAAAAGAGGCTGTCCGGTGCGACCACCCTACACGAACCCGATCATCGTCTCTCCAGGAGAGCTTCCGCATTCGGTGAATTTCGGTTTAAAAAGCCTCAAGAGCCTGAGAGGACAACGCGTGAGACGGCCAATCGACCAACACGGATAAAGCATTCTGTAAAACTTTGTAAGCCCCTGACATGGTGCGACTCGCCGACACAGTCGACACGAACCAGGAGCATCAATTCGGAGGGGCTTCCTGTCCTCTGTCCGCGTTGGCCGGAAAAATATCGGCCATTCACCCCCGTTGCCGGAAAGGCCAAAGAATGGTTGGGCCGAAACCTTTTCCCCGAACAGCACGAAAGTCAGTGTTGCCAATGAAAAGACCCCGTTTTCTCTCTGGTGACGATGCGCGGGCTGAGCGGCCTCTTGGCACGACCGAAGCTGGGCTCGAAAACAATCGCGACGAGTGTGACCGCCGAGTACGGCGGTTGCCTTCGTTTGGGTAACAGCAGTGGCGCCGCAGCGCGCCGACCATCAGCGCCGTCGACCCTGTGCCCGTCCCGGTGTGTCCCAGTGGGGCGCATTTCGTGTAGCTGTAATTTACCAATCGACCAATTTTTCTTTTCATCAGCATATCAGGCCCGCTCATCTAAGCATCTCACTCGAAGTTTACCGCGATGCGGTTGAAGGCGGGACAGTGACGGAGCCATAGCTGCGGCTTAGATACACCTCGTTCCCTCGGGGTTTCTTGGGGGATGTGCTGCCCACCCCGCAGTCTTGCGTCAGGCTGTCGAAGCATTTCAGAGATGGGCATTGTCACGATGCGCCTGCAGTCGGTTAACAATCCAGCCGGCCGGTCGGAGTCGCGTTCGGCCATTGCGGCGATAGATGGGGGCGATGAGCCCTCACCGCACGGTCTCTCCGCATGGGTCCTTCTCGGCCACCTTACCGTGCGATACCAGGCCTCCTCGTGAAGGTGCGGGTTGCGCCAACCCTGGACGGTATCAGGATGAGGCCCGATTGCTCACCGACCGCGTCGCACTGATGTCTTTATAAAAGGCTTCATGCTGTAGGCCATTCGAAGCCACACCTGTCGGCTTTTGCGCCAGGGCCCGCCGGAGCCGGCGAGGCTCGATGTCGTCCGATGATGATGGGAAGCAATGAGGAATGGTATACATTCACAATCGGACCTTGGATTGAACTCTGAGACATGATGCCGACGTGGTGAGAACCGCACCTGACCCGCCCCAACGTCTCTTGCCACCATCGTCGACTCTCGCTCTCGCATCATATCACCCTTTTCCTCCGCATTTTTTTTTCGCGCATCGCATCGCATCTGCACCCGTTCAAGATGTTTGTCCTTCAGCGGCACGCGCGCAGCATCTGGCTGCTCCTGCTGCTGGCCGTCCAGTTCAGCCGGACGGCAATCATGGCTGCGCCAGCCCCCGCCGCGTCGTCGTCGTCGTCGTCGTCGTCGTCGTCGTCGTCGTCGTCGTCGTCGCCGCAGGCCTCACGCCGCATCCAGCGCCGCCATGTCGCGGACCCTGAGTCGATCCACCATGACCCGCGGGTGACCAATACTCTGCTGGATCCGGAGGGCGATCCCGACATGAACGCCGCGCTCGCTGCGCGGGACGCCCGGGGGGCACCGCTTCCCTTCGGGCCGTGGGCTCCGAGACTGGCGACGCCAGGCATCTGGGCGCCGACGACCCCGCGGCCGATGCTCTCGTGGCCGGAGCCCCCGGAGATCTGGCGGATGGAGACCCCAAGGCCGGCGACCTCCATACCGTGGACCATGAGACGGGAGCCCTCGACGCCGGATCCCTTGGGGCCGAATCCCTTGAGACCGGACACCCCGATGCCTGTTGACTTGAGGCCGGGTCCACCGAGGCCGGATCCCTTGAGGCCAGATACCCCGTCTCCGGAGACGCCGATGTCGGAGGTCGCGAGGCCAAAGACCCCGAACCTGGTCAGCCCAAGGCCGCGGGTGCCGTGGGGTGTCGCCGGCTCGAATCGAGGGATTCCAAGGCCGTTCTCTCCCAGACCCTCGTCGAATACCGTCGCAGCCGCCCCGGCAGCGCACGTGATGGAGGAATGGCACATGCTGACCGGGAGCTTGAGCCGGCAGCCGGTGGGGTAAGTCTGAGCGACGCGTTTCCCGGAGAGCGGCTTCCTCGGCTTCGCCCCCGCCTCGTCACGGCCTTCCGACCCCACGCGATGCATTGGCCCGTCCGCTTCGTCCGCTTCCTGGCTGCAGAGGGACGCTTCTGCGATGCCTGCCAATGCATGTATCCATGTATGTACAGACAGGACGATAATATAGACGATTAGAATAGACGATTCCACAGCGCCAGCACACCGCACAACAAAAAAGAGTCCCTCACGAGGCGTCATCGGAGCGACGAAGGCGCGACACGCGAGCGCCCCCCACGGGAAACAACGCGAACCACGACGACGACAGCGATCAGGTCGCACGAATGCCGTTGCGCGGCGGAAAGTACGTCATCATGCACTGGTGGACGATGCGCCGGGCCGTGGCCTGCAGAAAGGCCCGCGATTCGGCCATGTCGTCCGCGGCTTCTTGTTGCAGGCGCGCCTGCAGGGCGTGCGCATGCGCGGTTTCCTGCGGGTCGGCCTCGCCGAACCCGAATTCCGACTCGGCGTCCGAGCCATCGGCCGTCTCTCCCCGCGACGCTGCCGCGTCCGCTGCTGCCGGCGAGGCCTCGGGTGCCGCTGGCGTGTCGGCCGCCACATCGGCCCCGGGGGGCACGGACGGCCCGTGGATGACCGTCTTGAACAGCGCCGCATGGCCTTCCCAGACGACGTCCATGACGGCGCCGCCGGAGACGACTTGCCAGCGGCAGACCCAGTGGTCCGGATGGGGCGGCGCGGCGCCCGGCGCGTCGGCCGCCAGGGCGGTCACGTGCGCGGCGCCGTAGCGCTCGCCGAGCTGCTGCGTCACGGCGGCCACGAAGTGGTCGTACTGGATGCGCCAGGCGGTCTGCAGCGCGGCCGCGAGGGCGGCGCCTGTCGCGGGGGCGTCCGGACGGAAGGTCGCGGCGAGCAGGGCCGGCGTGCCCGCGAAGACGGCTACGTCCGCCAGCACGGCGTCCAGGTCGGGGTCCGTCGCCGAGGCCGCGGCCGAGCCCGGCTTGCCCTTGACGGCCGCGGTGGCGCCGGCCTCCGGGGCGGCTTCCGGGGCGGCCGCCGCCGCCGGCTTGGACGGCAGCGCCGTGACGTGGGCCGTCGTGACGGGCGCGCTGCCCGTGAGCAGCGTCAGGTGGGGCGTGAGCGGCTGGTCGGCGGTGGTCATGCTTCCGGGCTCCGCTTTGACGGCGGCAAGCGGGGGCGACGCGACGGTCGCCTGGGCCGTGCGGGACCGCGTCTGGCGCAGCACGCGGGCGGGGGCTTCGGCCTCGGTCTTGGGCATCACCATCGGCTCGACCGCCGCTGCGGATGCCTCGCTCACGGTCGGCGGGCGGGCTGCCGCCTCCCCGCCGGCGCGGGTGCTGACGTCGCCATCCGCCGAGGTCTTGGTGTCGTGGTGGCCGTGGTCATGGGTGTGGGCCTGCTGGGAGCTGACCTTGATGGAGGCCGGGCTCGACTCGGCCTGAACAATGATCGCGAGGATACTGTCGGCGACGACGTCGTTCAGAGACGTCCCTCGCCACTCGAGCTCGACCATCTCAACGACGGTGGTGCGGAGCGACGCGCCCGGGAAGACGACGCCGTCGGCGGCGTCGGGAGCGACGCCGTCGCGGGCGCTCGCGGCGCGGCGCAGGCAGGCGAGGTCGATCGCGTCGAAGACGCGGAAGCGGCCGATGATGTCCCAGACGCCGTCGCGCATCGTGCGCGTCTCAAGCGGCACCGCAGCGGTGTCGCCGTCAGCCGCCTTGCCGACGGCCTCGACATCGCCGTACATCTGGCGCAGATGGAAGGTGAGCAGGCTGAGCGGAATGTGGCACCGCATCGTCTGCGTCTGCGTCAGCGTCGTCGTTTTGAGCGGGGTATACTCGGGCAAGTCCTCGGGTGCGAGGAATCGGTACGTATAGTCGCGGCACACGAGCACGCCGTTCAGCACCGTCTCGTCGACGTGGTCGGCGTGGTCGGCGTGGTCGGCATCGATCACGTCGTCGGCGTCGGCGTGATCGGCATGGTCTGCGTGGCCGCGGCCGGAGGAGCGGGACGGGCGATGCTCGATGGCGGCGGCGGCCGTCGCGGCCAGTCGGCCCATGGTGCGGGCGACCTTCTCGCCCTCGAAGAAGAGCTCGACGGTTTCGCAGTTGCGCGGGCAGTAGATGGTCATGTTGCGGTGGGGCATCTCCGAGTACTTGCTCGTGAGCGCCGAGCGCAAGCGCGTCATTTCGTGGGCGGCGCCATGGACCAGAATGAGGTGCGGCGCGTCGACGTCGTCGATAAACTCGGCGTTCTCGCGGAAATCGACGTGGGCCGAGAACGAGATATAGTCAACCGAGAGCCGCAGCGGCAGCTTGCCGCCGGTCGTGAGGCTCGGGATCTCGGTGGGCCGTGCGAGAATAGCCTTGCCGAGGGTGCCCTCCACGACGTAGCCGGGGATAATGACGCCGTTGCGGCGGTCGGGGCTCCAGATCTCCAGCAGCTCACGCGACAGACCGCTCTGCAGCATGCCGGGGGCCGCCAGCATCACGCACGGCCCGACGTCGTCGAAGTCGCGCATACTCGGCAGATGGCTCACGTGGCGGAACTGGAAGGGGTTGCCGTGCTTGGCGCGCTCACGGATATGGTCATTCATCATGTTGGTGTACGTCTGGTAGACCATCATGCACTTCTTGGCGAGGGCGGAGGCATAGTAAATCGGCACGTTGTGCAGCTCCGGATGGGCCTGCCAGTACTCTTCGAGGATCAGGAGCAGCTCCTGGGCGCGGCCGAGGGCGAACACGGGAATGAGGCAGCGGCCGCCGCGCTCGACGACGTCGTGGACCATCTTGGTGAACCGGGCCTCGCGGTCCAGCCGCGGCTGATGGCTTTGCACGCCGTAGGTCGACTCGCAGACCAGCACGTCCATCTGCACGTGGGGCGGGCGCTCGGCAGCCATCAGGTGGCGATCCTCCTCGCGACTGTAGTCGCCCGTATACAGCAGCTTGACACCGGCGATCTCGAGCAGGAACATTGCGGCGCCGAGCACGTGACCGGCGTTGTAGGCGGTGAACTTGACGCCGTTGACATTGAGGCGCTGGTGGAAGTCGATGACCTCGATCTTGTTATACGTAGCCTCGAGATCGGCGTCGTCATAGAGCATCTCCTCGCTGCTCGCGATGTTCTGAACCTTCACGTAGTCGGTCAGCAGCCAGCGGAAGATGGCGCGTGTGGGGTGCGTCATAAAGATGCGGCCGCGGAAGTTGGTGCGCTGCACGAAGTACGGCAGGGCCGCGGCATGATCCAAGTGGAAGTGGGTGATCAGCAGCAAGTCGACCGAGGCAGGATCAATCTGGTCAAAGAAGGGCAGGCCCGCGATCCCATCGTGCGCGGGATGCAGTCCGCAGTCGAGCATAATGGTCTTGCCCTTGTAGTTGACCACGACGCAGGAGCGTCCGACCTCTTGGCCCGCGCCGAGCGGCATCACCTTGAGGATGTCGGCATCGTCCTGCGCGTCGACGGCCGCAGGCGCCGTCCGCTTGCGACCCTTGCCCTGCGTGCTGTACGCCGTCGCCACGCGCCGCGGCGCCGTCAGCCGCCGCGGCGCGCCGAGACCAGCCCCCGCGGCCGTCCCGGCCGTCCCGGCCGTGGCCACCGCCATCCCGAAGCGCACGTGGCGTCAGGCGGCGCACGTGGCGGCACGGTGCCTCGATGTCCCACGCCGGTGGAAGGAGGAGCGCGACGAGACGGTGGGCCGCGGCAGGCGGGATCGTTTCGCAGTCGCCGTCGCAGCGCTAGCAACGCACGTGGTGCAGCAAGGAGCTCGCGATGGATCCGGGTGATAGCGCAGGCGCGCCAAGTCGCAGTGGGCAGCGCCGATCGGTCGTCGCGGTAGGCCGACGCTCGCCAGGCGGCACGAGATATCGGGGTCAGTCGGGGAGGCGGCGGCGAACACGTGGCGGAGTCTCACGCGCGCCGTCAACGGAGGATGGCGAGGCCTGCCCGTGGTCGGCGCGCGTATCCCGCGATCCGGCTTAGCCGCGCATGGCCGATGGCGAGGCATTCCGAGCATCAGCATTCCTAGCGGCGGCGTCCACGGCGTCCACGGCGGCAGTGGCCGAGAAGAAGCGGCTGTCGGCGGCGGCGGCGGCGGCGGCGGCGGCACGGGGGTTCAAGCGCTGGCGGGGCGGGACGCGCCGGGCCGGAGGCCGCCCGGGCTGAGGTCGTGGCGACGGCGCCTTCATGGGCGGCCATCGACAAGGTCACCGCCACCGCCACCGCCACCGTCGGCCACCGTCGGCCACCGGCGGACGGACCCCCGCGCGCCCTGTTTTCGCAAGCCCCGCATCCCCAAGCCCCTCCCCGATCCAGCGCCGGACCCGTCGGTCGCACCCGTCGCCGCGCGCAGTATTGTTGTGGTCCGCTATCAGTGGTGGGTGTGTTGACATGGGCATGCATGGGTCTGAGCTGACACGACAATGCATGCGGCATGCATCGCGGTGTGGTATAGTCGTCAGGAGCGGTCAGCGGCTGTTAGCGGTGGCGAGAGGTCGGTGAGACGGCGGCTTGGGTGTTCGCGGGACCCCTACAGGACGGCGTTGGTGTGCTGATGGTGGTTGGGGATGCAGAGCCGCCTTAGGGCTGCAGTGATGAGATGGGGGTGCGCAGGTCATGAGATCGCCGCCGTGGCGGATATAAAAGCAGTGGGCATGAAACGTCGATTGGCGACGATGGGCTCGTCTAAGTGACATAAGGATGTTCGAGAAGAGAGATAATTCATCGATCGTGTAATCGCGGGCCCTATTGGTATCGGCATCGGTCATCACGAGCGCTTGATGCTTGCTGTCTTTTCTGCTTCACGAGTCTTGGACCATCGTACGTTGCAGTTTCCCTACGTGCTGAACCCTCTTTAGCGATTCCCGTAACCGCGGCCGGATCGGCATCTTCCTCGTTTCCCTCCTCTGTGTTTCGCACGGTCGTGGCTGATCTCATCCCGTCTGATCTCGCCAGGATGGCACCGCCCGCAGGCCGCAAGGTCTATATGGTCGGCGTAGGCATGACCCATTTCGACAAGCCCGGCCGTCAGGTAAGATGCCCTCATCCTAAACGCGACGCGGGCAAGCCGATGCGATGCATTCATCTGACCCACACCTTCACCTTCGTCCGTATGATGGCCATTCCGGCCCTGCCATGAACGCCCCAATCCTCAGTCAAAAGACTATCCGGAGTATGGTCTCGAGGCCATGACCAAAGCGCTGGTGGACGCGAACCTCACGTTTGACGATGTTGCGTTCGCCGCGGCCGGCTACGTGTACGGCGAGAGCACGTCGGGACAGCGCGTGATCTACCAGCTCGGCACGACGGGGATCCCCATCGTGAACGTCAACAACAATTGCTCGACCGGCTCGTCGGCGCTCTGGCTCGCGCGCCAGGCCGTTGCCGGCGGGATGGCCGAGTGCGCGCTGGCGGTCGGCTTCGAGAAGATGAACCCAGGCAGCCTCGGCGCCGTCTTCCCGGACCGCACCAACCCCAACGACCTGCTGCTGAACCGGATGTCGGACGCGTGCGGCTTCGCCGCGGCGCCGCCGGCCGCGCAGTTCTTTGGCAACGCGGGCATGGAGTACCTCCGCGAGCACGGTGGCGACCCCGCGTGCCTCGACCGCATCGCCGAGAAGAGCCACGCGCACAGCACCCTCAACCCCTACTCGCAGTTTAACAAGCGCTATACGCTCGCGCAGGTCCACGACGCGCGCCGCGTCTTTGGCGCGATGACGCTACTGCACTGCAGCCCGACCTCCGACGGCGCCGCGGCCGTCATCGTCGCCTCGGAGGCCTTTGTCCGCGCCCACCACTTGGGCGCGCAGGCCGTCGAGATGGTCGCCCACACGATGGCCACCGACGCGCGCGCGCCCTTCCACGGCGACCGCCACGTGGCGCAGGAAGTCGCCGGCATGGGCATGACCCGCCGCGCCGCGCAGGCGGCCTTCGCGCAGGCCGGGATCACGCCCGCCGACGTCGGCGTCGTCGAGCTCCACGACTGCTTCAGCTGCAACGAGCTCATCACCTACGACGCGCTCGGGCTGTGCGCCCCCGGCGCCGCGGCGGCGTTCGTGCTGTCGGGCGCCGCGACGCTGCCGGCGTTCCGGCCCGCCGGCGCCCGCCCCGCCGCCTCGGTCATCGTCAACCCGTCGGGTGGCCTGATCTCGAAGGGCCATCCGCTCGGCGCGACCGGCTTGGCGCAGGCTGCCGAGCTCACGTGGCAGCTGCGCGGATGGGCCGGCCCGCGGCAGGTCCCGCAGCTGCGGTATGCGCTGCAGCACAATATCGGCCTGGGCGGCGCCTGCGTCGTCGGCATCTACCGCGCGGCGCGCGACCAGTTCCCGCCGAGCCGCCAGTGGCAGGACCCCCGGGAGCGCTTCGGCTACAACCCGGCGGTCCAGGTGAAGGGCATCACGGGCGACATGATCTGCCGCGTCATGTCGCGCCAGGGCAGCACCATCGGCACGCGCGACAGCCTTGACGAGACGCATGCCGCGCTCTATGCTCCCAAGTCGACGTCGTCCTCGTCGTCCTCGTCTGACGGCGCTGTGGACAGTCAGGAGGTCATGGCGTCCAAGCTCTAAATGGCGCCGCATGTTGGAGTGATTGTAGAACGAGGTATCAAGGACCAATGGATCACTCGCGCGATTTTTTCATCGCGGATGGCCGTCGGCCAAGTCTCATCGCATTGCCAAGCATGTGGGGGTCATAGGGGGATGGGCATGAGACCAAGTCATGTCTCGTTTCTCTTTTGGGGAGCAATCCCTGGTACGCATGATCGACAGAATCGACGTGTGGGGGATCGGCACGACGGCGTCGGTATGATGCCGCCGTCTGAAGAAAGAAGAAAAACTCCGCCACAGGCGTTTCTTGGCCCCACGCCGTTGGCGTGGCGAGAGCGGAGTTGCCGCCTTCCCGCGGCGCCACGGCCTCTCAGGGCAACAGCGGCAGCGACGGCGGTCATGCGACCCTGAGCCAACGACGTCCGCTGGCGCCGCCGGGATCGCCACGACGTCCGCCGCCTGCGAACGACATCGAGATCGGCGTCTCTCTGATGAGTCCTCGCGCCAACCACCGACCCCCGGCCGTATGACCCGCAGTTGATTGCGCGGGCCTCGCCGTGACGAGCATGACCACGGCAACAGCGACAGCGACAGCGACAGCGACATCCGGCCCCCCCAGGCTCTTGGTACCCCGCCACGTGCGCTTTCGAACGGCGGTCCGACGACCTGAGTGCCCTTGAACCCCTTCCCGGATACCCCTTGCCCGGCGTCATGGCCGCTTCCGCGATGACGCCGCCCGCCGAGGCCGATATCGAGGCGATGCCCCATCTTGAAACGGCGGTTGCCGTGCCGCCATCCGAGCCGGCGGCCGCCGCGGCGCCCTCGCGGCGTCCGAAGCGGTTTGTTGGCATGCGCCGCCGCGCCGCCGCCGCCGCCGCTGCCGCGGCCACGACGCCCGCCGCGGCGCCGGAAGCGACGGGCGAGGGCGAGACGGCGGTGGTCGTGTCGCAGCGCCCGCCGGGCCCGAGCAAGCCCGTGGCGGCCATGCTGCTGCCGTCGCACCGGATCCCGGACGACATCCTGCACAACGCGGCGCTCGCGGAGGCGATGGCGGTGCTGCCGCCGAACTACAACTTCGAGATCCACAAGAGCCTGTGGCAGATCCGCCAGCTGGGCGCGAAGCGCGTCGCGCTGCAGTTCCCCGAGGGCTTGCTGATGTTCAGCCTGGTGATCGCCGACCTGCTGGAGCACTTCGGCCACGTGGAGACGCTCGTCATGGGCGACGTCACGTACGGCGCCTGCTGCGTCGACGACTATACGGCGCGCGCGCTGGACTGCGACTTCCTCATCCATTACGGCCACAGCTGCCTCGTGCCCGTGACCGAGACGACCATCAAGACGCTGTACGTGTTCGTCGACATTGCGATCGACGTCACGCACTTCGTGCGCATGATCGAGGCGAACTTCGATCCTGCCGACCGGCTCGTCGTCGTCGGCACCGTCCAGTTCGTCGGCTCGCTGCAGGCGATCCGGCCTCAGCTGGGCGCGCTCGGGCGCGACATCGCCATCCCGCAGGCGCGGCCGCTGAGCCCCGGCGAGATCCTCGGCTGCACGGCGCCGAAGGTCGCGGCCGACCGCGACGCCGTCGTCTACCTGGGCGACGGCCGCTTCCATCTCGAGGCCATCATGATCGCCAATCCGCACGTGCGCGCCTACCGCTACGACCCCTACGAGAAGGCGCTGACGCGCGAGCACTACCACCATACCGAGATGTACGCGCTGCGCAAGCACGCGGTCGCGCAGGCGCAGCGCGCGGCGCACATCGGGCTCATCATGGGCACGCTCGGCCGCCAGGGCAGCCCCCGCGTCGTGCAGTACCTCGTCGACGCGCTCCGCGCCGCCGGCAAGCAGGTCACGCTCGTGCTGCTGTCCGAGATCTTCCCCGACAAGCTCGCGCGGTTCCGCGGGATCGACGCGTGGATCCAGACGTCGTGTCCGCGGCTGAGCATCGACTGGGGCTACGCGTTTCCGACGCCGCTGCTCTCGCCCTACGAGGCCGCCGTCGTGCTCGGCGAGGCGCCCGCCTGGCAGGAGCCCGGGTCCTACCCGATGGACTTTTATGCCCGCGACTCGCTCGGGCCCTGGACCGTCAACCACCACCTCGGCGTCGCCATGAAGCAGCGCGCCGCCGCGCGGGAAGCTCGTGGCGGCAAGCGGGCTCCGACGTCGGTCACCCCCGCCGAGGCATCGACCTCCTCAGAGCATCCCTTATCGTGATCTTTCTTTTTTTGTACATACACATTAGACGATTCAGGGATAAATAAAGGAAAACAGGGGGCGATGCGATGCGATGCGATGCGATTAGGGCGCAAAGTCTTTGGGGTTCATGCACTGCTTGCACAGGCGCGCGATGAGGCCGTTGAGCTGAACGAGACTCTGCACGCCTTCCAGCATGCGCATATGGGTCTCGCCGATCTCCTTGATGAACTCGAGTTTGCGGAACTCGGGGATGTCCATGCTCTTGACGACGCGGAAGACCGTGCCGACAATGTCGAGCGGGGCATAACCTTTGCCGTAGATGTGGCGCATGGCGGCCGAGGCCGGCACAATCTCGCCCTTCGTGCAGCGCTGGACCATCTCGAGCACGAGCAGCGGGTGCGGCTGGTCGCAGACCTTGAACACCTCGTCCGGCCCCACGAAGCCGAATCCGGCATGCGTCGACTGCAGGTTGTTGACGGCCTGGCGCATGTCGCCCTCGGCCGTGAACACGATGGCCTCGAGGCCCTCAGGGCTGTACTTGACCTCCTCGGCCTCGCAGAGCTCCATCAGCCGCGCCAGCAGCTGCTTGTCGGAGAGCCGGCCGTACCGCAGGATCGCGCAGCGGCTCTGGATGGGCTCGATCACGCGGCTCGAGTTGTTGCACGCGAGCGCGAACCGCGTCGTCTTGCTGTAGATCTCCATCGTGCGGCGCAGGGCTTGCTGCGCGCCCGTGGTCATGGCGTCGGCCTCGTCCAGGATGATGATCTTGTGGCGACCCTCGGGCAGCGTCACCTTCTTCTGGGCGAACATCTTGACCCGCTGCCGCACGACGTCGATGCCGCGCTCGTCGGACGCATTCAGCTCGAGCACGGCGTCCTGGAAGCTGTCGCCGAGCAGCTCGTGCGCCAGGCACAGGATGCTCGTCGTTTTGCCGATGCCCGGCGGGCCCGAGATGACGATGTTCGGCATGTTGCCGTCGGCCGCGATCACCTGCAGCCGCGCGATCGTGTCCTCGTTGCCGACAATGTCCTTGAGCAGCCGCGGGCGGTACTTTTCAATCCATGGCAGCTCGTAGTTGGCGGCTTTCGCCGCGGCGGACGTGGATGCGGGTGCCGATGCGGGAGAGGTGGTGGAAGACGCTGGGTCGGCCCTGAGGCGCTTCGGGTGAGTGCTGGCGGCGTCGCCCATCGGCGTGTCCACCTCCATGGCGGGCGAACGAACCGGCGACAAGGACGGCCGGCGTGATCGAGGGCGGGAGCAGGCGCCGCCCACAGAAGCCGCGTCTCGGGCGTCGCGTATCGCGTGGGGGGGAAGTCCCGGAGCAAGCAACGAGCGGCGGCGGCTGGCGATGGATGCGGGACCGTCGTCCGTCGATCAGGGGCGCGCGTGAGCAGCCGCCGGCTCGGGAGGTGCATGCCCGCCCACAGCGACGCCGCGTCGACACCCGTCGGCCGCCCGTGGGCTGCGGAGCGGCTCCCGAGGGCGAGCCGTCGGGTCCGCGGCGGCTGATAACGGCGCCGCGTCTGGCCCGCAGCGCCGATCCCGCGGCCGCCGTCCATACGTGGGGAGGCCGCGTACGGCCCGGGGACGGCGACGGCCCTGCCGTCGCACCACCCCGCGCGTCGCGGGCACGCCGCCGTCGCTGCTGCCGCCGTCCAAGCACCCGTGGCGAGGGGTCCCTGCGCCTCCTGCCCCGCCAAGCCCGATCCACCCGCCGGCCCCGGCCGGTCCCGCACCGCACCGCAGCGCCACCACCAGGCCCACGCGCCGCCGCCCGCCTCCCCAGAACACGCTCGCCAGGCCACGGCCACGGCCACGGCGCCGCCCCGCGTCACGAACGCCCATGAGCGGGGTCTCGCTGAAGGGTCATGAGAAGGCCGACGAGGCCGGCGCCGATCCGCTCGAGGCCGCATACAGCGCCGGAGGCGCCAGCGCCAGCGCCGCCGCGGGCGTCGAGGCGGACGAGGCGGACGACGCCGTGAGGGGCGGCGGGGCGGCCATGGCGGACGCGCCGTAGAGCGAGAACTGCGAGGGCACCGGCGTCGGCAGGCCGCCGAAGCGCCATGCGGGCGGGTGCGGCTGCGACGGCGGCGCACGCGACGGCGGCGTCGCATGGACGCCGTAGAAGGGCGGGCCCGCGCCGTCGGCCGCGGCGGCCTCGGCGGCGGCCGGGTCGAAGCGGAGGAACACGCCCTCGTGGTGCGGCTGCTGGAAGCGGCGGCACGGGAAGAAGCCGCAGCGCACATAGAACCCGACGCTCTCGGGCAGCGCGTACACGAGCAGCTCCTTGCCGCGCGCGGCGGCGACGCGCTTGAGGCGCGCGAGCAGGAGCCGGCCGAAGCCGGCGCCCTGGTAGGCCGACGCGACGGCGCACGTCTCGATCCACAGAAACCGCCGCGTGAACACGTAGATGACGGCCGCGTACGCCGTCGTCGGCACGGCGCTCGAGCCGGAGCCGGCGCTGGCGGCGGCCTGCGCCGTCCGCGACCGCGTCGACGGCGCGGCGGATCCCGACGACGACGACGAGGTCGACGCGGCGGCCGAGACGGAGTGGGCGCTCGACGAGGCCGACGAGGCCGACGCCAGCGATGTGACCATCGTCGTCGTCGTCGACGTCGACGTCGTGGTCGTGATCGTCGTGGTCGGCCCACCGCCGCCACTGCCACTACCACTGCCGCCAAGCGCGACGTCGCGGCCGCCGCGCTCGTCGTCCTGGTCGCGGTCCCGGTCGGTCTGGAACAGGGGATCGCGCTCGCGGATGAGCGCCGCCAGCGGGTCGTTGCCGGGCGGCCCGCCGGGCACGAGGCCCGGGCCGAGGATGTCCACGATAAACCCGTCTTCGGCGACTTTGACCTCCGGGCACAGATCGAGCCGCGGCCGCGTCCGCGCGAACGTCGCGTTGACCATCTTGACGGCACGCGCAAAGAGCGCGACCTGGACGGGGTCCTGGCGCCACGCCTCGACGACGCCGGAGAGGGTCCAGCAGCGGAGGGCCGGGAGGCGGCGCGCGGCGACACTGGCGCCAACGCGCGCCGCGACGGGCTTCGGCCAGGGCACCGCGGCGCCCGCGGCCATTGTGCGCTGGTCGGCGTCGCGGTCGAGGTCGCGGACGAGTTTCTCGGAGATGTGCAGCTCGTTGCCCAGATTGGCGCGGCCGTTCTTGAGCCCCGAGACGACGAGCCCGCGGTTCGCGAGCACGTGGGCCGCGTGGCGCACGCGCGCATCGCGCAGGTACGACTTGACGCGCGCCTCGGTCGTCGTGTGGCGCGCATACGCCGTCTGCGTGCTCTTGAATCCCGACTTGCGCGCGTCCTGCCGCTGCTGCTGCTGCGGGTGCGGCTGCTGGGAAGGCTGCGGGTGCGGCGACGCGTGCAGCGGCGAGAGCGGCGAGGCCAGGTCGACCGGGCTGGGGACGCCGTCCCACGACGAGGGCGACGGCGACGACAAGGCCGGCGAGGCGGCCGCCGTCGGCGACGGCAGCGAGAGCGAGAGCGACGTCCGCGGCGGCGGCGGCCGGGCCAGCACATCGTCGTGGCCGAACGGGACCATCGCCGACGACGGCATGAAGCCATACCGCAGCGGGTACGACGCGGAGGGGCCATCGCCGCTCCACCCGCGAGTCGCGCCGCCGCGGTCGGCGGCGATGTCCGACGGCGGGCGGAAGAGCAGCGGCACGGCCGCTTCGCCAAGCGCCATCGGGAGACCGTGCTGGGTGCCGGCGAGCCAGCTGATGGGCGCGGCGGCCGGCTCGACGGGCGTCATGGGCGACGGCGCCGCCCCGGGCCATGGCGGCGGCGGCGGCCGCGCCGCGGTCGGGATCGTCAGGAACGCGAGCGTGCGGTCCACGGAGGGCGTGCAGAACGCGGACGAGGGCGGCGGTGGGGGCGGAGCCGAGGCGTAGCGCGCGGCGTCGGCGTGGGCCTCGGCATGGGAGGAAGCCACGTGGGAGGCCGTCGCCGTGGATGCGGCCGGGTCGCGCCGCGTCGGCGTTCCTGGCGCCGTGACCGTCGCGGCGCCGTCACGCTGGCGGTGGTCGCGCTGCCGCGATTCCGTGATGCGGTTCCAGCGGTTGAACTTGCGGATCCAATCCGCGATGGCGCGACGGTACCCAAAACTAGTGCGGAAGGTCGCGACCGCCGAGGGCCGTTTCAGCGAGACGGCGGGACTTGGGAAGTGAAGCAGCTTGCTGCCTGTCGCGACGTCGCGGCGGCGGCGCAGGGGGGCCGCTGTTCCCATCTCGTCGTCGTCGTCGTCGCCGTCAAAGGCGTCGTTGCCGGAAGCAACGGCGCCGTCGCCGTCGACATCATCGACATTCTCGTCGTCATCGGCCAGCGTGATCGTCATGGCCGTAGCGGACACCGCGGCCGCCTCGCCGCTGGCGCTGGCATGGCGAGCCTCGCGCGCCGTCCGGGCGCCTGCCGTGGCGGCTGTCGAGACGAGTTTTTTGGCCGGCTTGAGCCGGTCGTGGAGCAGCCGGTGTGCCGAAGGCAGCGAGAGCTTCATGGAGGACGGCGCGCGCGACGGTCGCGCGGCCAAGGGCCGGCCGGACGGCGGGACCGCCAGCGCCGAGAACACGTCGGGCTCGGCGGCGGCAGCCGCAGCCGCAGCAGCCGCCGCAGCGGCACCGAGAGCGCCCGTGGACGCCGTCGCCGACACCGAGAAGTCGGGGTGGCAGCCGCCGTCGACGTCGAGATCGAGCTCGACGTCGGCCGGCGGCGGCGGCGCCGATACGAGCGGAGACGAGGCCGGGAGCCCGTGGAAGGGAACAAGGGCGGGTCCGCCGCCGCCGCCGTGCATGGAGTCGTTCGCGCGGCCGACGCTGCCGCTTCTCCCGCGACCAACGCGGCCGCCTGAATCGATGTTGCCACACGAGCGGCCGAGCGGGTGGATCGCAGCTGCGGGTCGGTGAGCGGGTCGTTAGGGCGACGATGGGGGCATGCAGCCACCCGCGGAAACGAATCCGGCGCCCTCGATGAAGGGCGCCGTCCCAACGAAGCGAAGATGTGCGGCGCGTCAGGACGATCGATCGCTCTGCTCGGGGTGCCTCAGACGGGCGATCCGATGGGCGGGAATCAGAGCGGTCGACAGTGGTGCTGTGAGATCGCAGCGGCGAGTCATAGAAGCGGGGAGGCGCCAGCGCACTGCGCTGTTTGCTGGTTGGCGACGGATGACAGAGGGTCATGCACGAAGAAAGAGCTGCAGAGATGAGTCAGAGGCATACGGAGCGGGCCACACGTCGCAGAAGCGGATGATCGGCCGACGAGACGGACAGGACGATCGATCGTTGGCGACCTCCGCAGGCTCCTCCGCCATCGTAGGACGACGCGTCTCGTCGAGGGAGACTGTGACGATCTTGGGGGCGTGTCTGTCAACCGATATCGACATGGGTGGCCCATGACCCTGCCCATGGCCACACTTGGCCCTGCGGGCGCCGTGACGACGGCGGCGGCGGCAACAGGGCCGGCCCCCGCGCCATCGGCGGCGGCTGCCGTGGGCGCCGCCCCGTGGTTCATTATCGCCGCCGCCGCCGCCGCCGCCGCCGCCGCCGCCGCCGCCGCCGCCCGTCACTGAGAACGTGGCCGTGGCCGCCTTACCTGCTTCGCAGGGATCATGCGACGCTGGGCCTCCGAGACACGTCCACATGACTTCTCCGTATCGTCCCTACGCGCATCGACGGTGATCCAGATCCCGTGCTGGAGCAGCACGGCGTCGGACCCTCGATGCCGACGCGAACGGTGGTATGACGCGGCGGGAGCCACGCGCGATCGCTGATCGAACGCCGAACGATAGGTTATCGCCATGCGAAGCCACGGCTTGACGCGCGGATGTCTCGCTCTGATGGCTTTCTGCTTGGCGGCATACCGCGATGAGGATGCTGAAGGAATCGTGCCGAAGCACCACCTGGTCCGGGTGTCGGGCGAAGCGGTCCGCAAGGCCGTCTTGCCGGCACCTCCTTTCTTTCGCGGACCACGGCTGGGATCCATAGCGCCCGTGGCGCAGACAGCGCCGGCGGCGCCCGCGGGGTCCGACGGGGCCCCTGAGTCCGACGGGGCCTGGTTAAGAACACCGCCATCGGCGATGGCGACAGCGACAGCCGCCAGGACGCCGACACTAGTTCCGCTAGTTCTGATCGCGCCCGCCGATGCAGGACGGCGAGACGCCGCTGCCGCCGCTGCCGCTGCTGCTGCTGCTGCTGCTGCTGCTGCTGCTAGCTATCGCTGCTGCTGCTGCTGGTGTTCTCGCTGCTGCTGCTATCGCTGCTAGCGCGGAAGCAGGAGATCATCTCCCGTTCCCGCCGCGACGCCTGCGACTCTCGCTGCCACGCCTGCGACGACGGCCACCGTCCAACGCGACCGACGCTCCGCCCGCAGAACCCCTTATCACGGACGTATCACGGACGGCGGCTCGGCCTCGGCTCGCGGTCTTCCCAGCGGCAGCGGTCACCCCCTGCCCCCGGCGACCGCCGCCGTCAGCGCCGCCATGTCCGACGCGACGGGCTCGAGCCCCAACACCACGGCCGCCGCGGCCGCCGCCTCCGCGGCCGTCCAGATGATCGCGTCGATGGTCACGGCCGTCATGGTCGATACGCCGGCGTTGACGGACGCCGCGGCGGCCGGCGCCGTCGCCACCGGCGGCTTCGATCCGTCGGCGCGCGCTGCGCCGGGCCCCCATGCCGCGGCCACCGCCAAGCTGCAGTCCTCGTGGTCCTGGCGCCAACCCCGCCAGACCATGCATCTCATCTACGATGTGCTCTCCTTTCCCATCACTGGTAAGCGAATTCTCGAGAAGCGCGCCCGACGCGGTGCTGGATGAGTGATGAGCCGATTTTTCGACCTTCGAGAGGTGGGTGACTCATCGTTCGTATGATGGACACTGGATATGGGTTCGGTCTCGCGGATTCCCTCGATGTACGGATGACCAGCGACGATCACCTTCTCGAGCTCGTCGCTCGGGATCGTCCTGTTGCTGCTGATCGTCGGCGGCTGGATGCTCATCCGTTACCGCTATCTGACGAGCTACTCGCGGCAGACACCCGTGCATAAGCCAAAGCAGCATGGCGGCGACGCGTTCGATCTCCAGCCTGACATCACGGTCGACCACGGCAAGGAGCGCGTCGCATCGTACTCGGAAGACCTCATGGGTGCATTCCTCTCGTCCGTCAAGATCTTTGGATACCTGGACAAGCCCGTGTTCCAAGAGCTTTCCAAGAACGTCAAGACCCGCAAGGTCCGTGCGGGCGAAGTCTTGCACAACTCGTACGACCCCAACCAGATGCATCCGCACGACTTCTACATTGTTGTGGACGGCGTCGTCGACATCTATGTCCGGGGCCACGGGTCCCACTCAGGCGGCCCGGACGACGAGGACGGTGACGAGGACGACGAGGACGAGGACGACGAGAGCGACGGCTTTGACGGTGCGTTGCGTTCGGGGCTCGGCGGCGACGTCGGCCATGCCACGGGCGGCGCCAGCGCGCATCGCGAGCGCGACGACGACGAGCTCTCCCAAGCTCGGGGGATCGACGGCCAGGACGTCGACGCGGACGTCGACGGCTTCCATCCTTACGACGCGGCCCTCCACGACTCGAGCGCCACGCCGGATCATACGGCGCTCGGGGAGGGCGACGGCGACGGCGACGTAGAGGACGACCCTTCCTTTTCGAAGTGGCGCGGGTATCATCTGCTGAACCATGTCACGAGCGGCGGCACGGTCTCGAGTCTCTTCAACATTCTCTCAATCCTGACGGACGACGCGGAGCTGCCTATCGGGCGGGATCGCCTGCTCGAAACGCCCGGCCGCACGCCGCGCCCGAAGGCCATGTCCTCGTACTTTGATGTCATGGGCTACCACAACGCACGGCGCAAGACTTCCCATGCGGACGGCGTCGACGGTGCCGAAGGTGACCCTGACGATCGCGAGCACGACCGCGACAGCGGCGAGACGTCGCCCTTGACCATGCGGTTCCCGCGTGGCGACGCGGATCTTCCAGCGGACGCGGCAATTCGCCGCGGCCTCCGCTCGATGAAGCCTACGTCCGCGCTTCACGTGTCGTCAGCGGGCGGCGCCGCGCAGACGCCTGCCGCGTCCACGCCCGCGTCCGCGACCGGCGCCCTCGGCGTCTCGCTGCGCGCGGACGTTGTCTCCTCGAACGACAGCCTCGCGTCGCCCGTAGCGACGGATCACGGCAACGACGCCGACGAGTCGGCCGCGGGCACGCCCTGCGCGCCGCCCCTCGCCCACAGCCGTCCAACCTCGCAGGAAGCCGGGCTCGCGCCTCCCGTGCCGTCCCGCGAGCCCATCGCAGCCTCGGCGTCGGCGGCGACCGGCGCCGAGCCCTCGCGTCTGCCGCGCATGTGGAACGCGCTGCAGCGTGAGGGCGCGCGCCACGGCGCGCACCCGCGCAAGCCGTCATTTAACGGCAAGGACAAGGACCGCATCAACCATCAGATCGTGGTCAAGGCGCGGTCCGACGCGACGCTCGCGTACATTCCCGGCGCTGCCTTCCGTTCGATCAAGGAGAAGTTCCCGGTCGCCGCGGCCCACATCGTGCAAGTCATCCTGACGCGGTTCCAGCGCGTGACCTTCCGCGCGCTCTACCGGTACATGGGGCTCTCGCAGGAACTACTGAAGCTCGAGCGCAACGTCAATGAGTTTGTCGGGTACGGTCTGCCCGACGACTTTTTCCTGCCGGGCGATCTGGAGCGGCTGCGTCAGCGCCAGCGCGAAGCCTACTTCCAGCAGCGCACCCAAAAAAAGTATTCGCGGACCACGTCGTCGTCCACGGCGGCCGCGGCAGCCACGGCGGCCTCGTCGGCGTCGCGTCGCTCCGAGCGCCAGCGGGCTAACCGCCACCACCTGTACACGCGGACCGTGCGCAGCGGCCACGGCGCGACGCCGCGCTCGAGCCGCGGCCCGCGCGGCGACGCCCACGGCGCGTACGACGCCGACGACGACCCTTTGCCACTCTTGGAAGCCGAGCCGCTGTCGCCCATCGCGACCGAGTACCGCGCGCCGGCGCCTGTGTTCCGCGGCAGCCACCCGCCGCCGCTGACGCCCGAACGGCCGTTCCCGAAGGGCTCGACCGACCACCTCGCCATGTGGCAGACCCCCGGTGACGACGACGCGAGCGACCTGCATCTGAAGGAAGCGACGCTGGACTGTATCATCCAGATCCTGGGCGTGCGCGACCTCGGCCCCGTGTCGGGCGCGGCTCCCGCGCCAGGGGGCGGGTCGTCCCCGCTGCATGCCCACCGCCGACGCAGCGTCGTCAACCACGCGTCGCACCACGCGTCGCAGCAGCCGTCGTGGCGCTCGACCGCCGCGACCACGGCCGCGCCACCGACGACGGCGCCGCCGGTCGGTGCCGCGCCGCGCCGGTTCAGCGTGGGGTATGACTCGGACACCTCGGACACGACCTCCGTCGTGTCGGGCGTCTCCCAGGCCACGGGCACGAGCAGCGTGTACACGTCACAGGCGCCCAAGCTGTCGTCGCGCGACATCCAGCTCATGTCCTTCCCCCGCGGCGCGACCCTTATCGAACAGGGCAGCCGCGGCGCAGGGCTCTTCTTTGTGATCGACGGGCTGCTGGAGGCGCACATGAATCCGAACGGCGTGACGGATACCGTCATGGGCCACGAGCCGTCATTGGCGTCGGCGGCCGGCGCGGCATCCGCCTCGGCCGGGTCCGCGACGGTGTCCGGGTCGCCCTCAGCCGCTGCCGGCGGTGGTAACGGCGGCAGCGGCAGCGGCCGCAGCAAACGCCGCTCCTCGCAGTCCCGACGGGCTAAGAACTGCCACCGCTTGTTCCCGATCCAGCCGGGCGGCTTGGCCGGGTACCTCTCGGCGCTGACGGGCCACCCGTCGTTTGTGTCGATCCGTGCGCAGACGGACTGCTATGTCGGGTGGATGCCCAAGCACGTGCTGGACCAGTACGTGGAGCGGTTCCCGTCGACGTTTGTTTGTCTCGCGAAGCGGCTCGTCAACGAGATGTCGCCACTCGTCCTGAACATTGATACCGCGCTCGAGTGGAGCCAGGTCAATGCGGGGCAGGTGCTCTGCCGGCAGGGTGACCAGTCTTCCAGTATCTATCTCGTGCTCAACGGCCGACTGCGCGCGATCCGCGAATCGTCCGCGACGTCCGCGCCCGAGACGCCGCTCACGCCGCGCGGATCCACGGGCCACCTCGACGACCAGATGCCGCACTTCGACGGGGTGAATGCATCGCATGGCAGCGGCGGCGGCGGGTTCGAGATCCAGGGCGAGTACGGCCAGGGCGAATCCGTCGGCGAGCTCGAGGTCCTCACGTCCTCCCGCCGGCCCGCGACGATCCATGCGATCCGCGACACCGAAATCGCCATCATCCCCAAGCGGCTTTTCAACGCGCTTGCGTTGCAGCACCCGGAGATCACGCTGCACATCAGCAAGCTCATTGCGACGCGGCTGCTGCGCCACCCCGAGCAGCGCGCCACGGGCATGGGCATGGGCCTCGCTGGCGGCGGCGGCGTGCTGGGCGGGGGGTCGACGGTCCCGAGCCAGGGCACGATGGATCTGGGCAAGAACAACGTCAACCTGCGCACCGTGGCGGTGCTGCCGGTCACGGCGAGCGTGCCCGTAGCGGAGTTTGCGGTGCACCTCGAGCAGGGGCTGAAGCTGGTAGGCGCCCACGTGGCGCGGCTCGACCACCGCAGCGTGTCGCACCACCTCGGCCGGCACGCCTTCAGCCATCTCGGGCGACTGAAGCTCATGCAGTGGCTCGCGGACCAGGAGGAGACCCACCGCATGGTGCTCTATGTGGCCGACGGCGGCGTCGGCTCCGCGTGGACCCAGCGCTGCATTCGCCAAGCCGACTGCATCCTGCTCGTGGGGCTCGGCGACGAGGAAGGCGAGATCGGCGAGTTCGAGCGCCTGCTCATTGGGATGAAAACCACCGCCCGCAAGGAGCTCGTGCTGCTGCACGCGCACCGGCAGGTCACGCCGGGCTCGACCGCCGTCTGGCTTAAGAACCGGTTGTGGATTCATGCCCACCACCACGTCCAGATGATGTCGGTCGGCCAGCCCCGCTTCAAGCGCAACCTGAGCAGCGTCCCCGCCAAACCGCTGCGCCACCGGGCGCCGACGGCGGGCGGCAGCACCGGCAGCGGGCCCTTCCGCAAGCCCTCAGGGCTGTGGCAGAAGCTCGTGCAGGCATCGCGGTCCGCGTACCGCAGTACGGCACGGCTGCGGTCTGCCGCGGACCTGAGCGAGGCGGAGCCGAACAACTATCAGTCAGACTTTGCGCGGCTCTCGCGGCGGCTGCTGTCGCGGTCCATTGGGCTCGTGCTGGGCGGCGGCGGCGCCCGCGGCATCGCGCATTTGGGCATCCTGCGCGCTTTCGAAGAAGCCGGGATCCCCGTGGACATGGTCGGCGGCACATCGATCGGCAGCTTTATCGGCGGCCTGTATGCGATCGAGCGCGACAGCGTCAGCGCGTACGGGCGGGCCAAGATGTTTTCGGGCCGCACGTCATCGCTGTGGCGCATGGCGCTCGATCTCACGTACCCCTTCACGGCGCTGACGACGGGTCACGAGATGAACCGCGGCGTGTGGAAGTGCTTCAAGGACACCCAGATCGAGGACTGCTGGCTCAACTACTTTGCCGTCACGACGAACATCACCTGGTCGCGCATGGACATCCATACCGTGGGCTACATTTGGCGCTACGTCCGCGCAAGCATGACGCTCTGCGGGTACCTGCCGCCGGTCTGCGACAACGGGAATTTGCTCGTGGACGGCGGCTACGTGAACAACCTGCCCGCCGACATCATGCGCTCCCTGGGCGCCGAGACGATCATCGCGATCGACGTTGGCAACGTGGACGACACGACGCCCGTCGAGTACGGCGACACGCTCAGCGGGCTCTGGGTCCTGCTCCAGCGATGGAACCCCTTCGCCGACGCCAAGTGGCGCAAGGTGCCCGCGATCGCCGATATCCAGTCTCGCCTGGCCTACGTGACCTCCGTCCAGCAGCTCGAGGCCGCCAAACGCATCGACGGGTGCTGCTACCTCAAGCCCAACGTCTCGCGCTTCGGCACGCTGGAGTTCGGCAAGTTCGATGAAATCCTCGAGATCGGGTACCAGTACGGCAAGGACGTCGTCGCCGCCTGGGAGCGTGACGGGACCCTCGCCCACCGGTTTGGCATCCGAACCGAAGTGCCGTCGACTCTAGCGCGTCGCAACAGCCTGTGATCTCACGCATCGCATCCCGCTATGATCCCACGCATCGTTATACCTTTAATACCTCTTTCCAATTTGGTGTCCTCTGCTTGATGGTGTCGATGTGTGTTGGGTGTCGGGCCGAGCCGAAGGCTCAATCGGGGGGCTTTGCTGGTCGCCCCCTGTGACGATCGCATCGACCCTTGTGGCGCGGTTCTTGGGTTAGGTGGAGGTGTTCCACGCCCCATGGGGGCACGAACCTGCCGTCGTGTCACTTTTACGATTGAGGGCGAAGGCGATCTTGCATCAAGCATCAACGATGCTTGATCATGGCGTAGGGATGACCACGTGGACGTGCCTCTGCGGCCATCCCTGACACGTGAAGATCGGGTGGTCTGCATCACCGTCTTATTGCCGTTCATTGCCATCGTGATCATTGCATCGGCTCACCCCGCCGGATCCTGCTCGCCAGGACCCGTTTCCACATCGTCGCTCGATCATCGCTTATCGCGATGGCCCCTCCGAACTGGGTTCCCCTCGAGGGGTCGCCCGAGAGTCTGGACCAGTACCTGCGCGACCTGGGCGTCCAGACGGCGTTGCGCTTCGGCGACGTCTACGGCTTCGATGACGACGCTCTGTCCTTCGTGCCGCGGCCGGTCCACGCGGTGCTCGCGCTGTTCCCGCTCACGCCGAAGCTGGAGGCCGCGCGGCAGCAGCGAATCGCCGACGCCGACGCGGGCCGCGTGCTCGTTCCGCCCGTCGAGGAGGCGCAGTTCATCCACCAGACCATCCCGAATGCCTGCGGCACGATCGCGGTGCTCCACGCGCTGCTGAACAACCTGCCGCACGTGGCCTTCAAGGGGCCGCTCGCGCCGCTGTTTGAGCAGCTGCTCGAGGAGCGCGACCCGGCGGCGCGCGCGGCGCTGATCGAGGGCAGCGAGGCGCTCGCGAAGGCCCACCACCGGACGGCGCACGCCGGCGGCACGGCGGCGCCGGACGCGGCCGCCGACACCGACATCCACTTCACGTGCTTTGTGCTGCGTGACGGCCAGGTCTGGGAACTCGACGGCCGCCAACCCATGCAGCTCTGCCACGGCGACGCGTCAGACCTGCTCAAGGGCGCGATCCACGTCGTGCAGCAGCGCATGGCCGAGGACCCCGACAACATCAACTACACGTTGCTCACGCTGTCGGAACCGTTTTCGGAATCCTAGTGTTACAATCAATGTTATCTACAAACTATGAGGATGGATTGGTCTCTCGCACTAGCCATGGTCTACTGGCTCGTGGCTGGCGGGCGATGGCGCTTGTTCAGAAAGAGCCGCGTGCCCATCCAGTCGACGCTCTCGGACACGCCCTCGCCGCAGAGCGCCGAGATGCCCAACACTTTGCTGTCGCGCGCATCGAGCTCGACCGCGAGCGGATTAAACACTTCCTTGATGTCGTGCAAGCGCAGCGCGCGCGGCGCATCCTGCTTGTTGGCGAGCATCAGGATGGGCACGCCTTCGGTGTCGTGGGTCGTGACTACCTGCGCGAGCACGTCGTGCACTTCCTTGATGCGGTCGCTGTCGCACGAGTCGACGACAAAGATGATGCCATGGCACTCCGCGTAGTACTTGTCCCACAGCTGCTGCAGCGCCGTCTGCCCGCCGAGGTCCCAGAAGCAGAGCTGCGCGCCCTGCCACACGATGCGGCCGATGTTCAGCCCGACGGTCGGGCCGATCTTCTCCGGCGGCAGGCCGGGAACGTGGTTATAGATCTGCTTGATTTTCTCGAGCAGCGTCGTCTTGCCCGCATTGTCCAGGCCGATCACCAGCACATTGTACCGCTCCTTCGTCGTCCACTGCTTGTACAGCCCGGACAGCAGAGTATACATGGCGCCGGGGTCCAGATCAGACGAGCCACGCTGGTGGCGGTAAGCATGGGTCGCCGCAGGCGGAGGGAGCACGTGGCGGCCACGTGGCGGCCTGGGAGGGAGATAGCAACGGTGACGGCCGTCACTCCAACGGTAATTGTGGGGCGGAGCCGACAAGGGTGCGGCGAAACAGCAGGTCGAGGGCTGCGAAGCAGGCCGGATGCGCCGCTGATGGAATCGAACGTATCATCGGGTCTCCTGGCATGATCGACCTTGGCAGGATGGTCGGTGCACGACGGCCGTTCCGAGTCCAGCGATCCGCCATCGCCGAGGCTGGGGTGCGTTGAAGATCGCCTTCGACGGCGGGGACCTCGCACAAAGCGGCGCGTGTTCCCGCCTCGGCGGAGCCGGCCCGGGCGGGTCGGTCATCACGGAGGTCGGGGGGCAACTGCCGCAGCGACGCCGCCGCCTGCCGCCGACGCTTGCCTTGCCGACCACCTAGCGAAGGGGCCGTCGCCGCCGCACGCTGCCTGTTGATAGTCACCCAGCACGAGATCGCCACGGCGGTCGCCATGGTCCTGCGTGCCCGGGGTCCGCTCGATGTAGGCGCAGGCGCCGGTGCGGTCGAGGGTCCCGGTGGCGGAGCTCATCACGATACCATCGTGACCATCGTGACGGCTGACGTGGTTCACGGCGCGGCGTGTATCCATGCCCCACGAACGCCTCCGACTTGCTCTGGCCATTGTGCTCCGCTCTCTCCCGCTGCCGCTACCTGCTTCGTTGCCTGCTTCGTTGCCTGCTTCGCTGCCTGCTTCGCTGCCTGCTTCGCTGCCTGCTTCGCTGCCTGTCTCACCCCCGGTATCGCGCTCGGGATCATCGACGTCGGCTGTGCCGCCTCTGCCTCCCCCCATCGCCATGGTCTCGACGCGCACGACACTGGCCGACCTGGAAAACGCGCGCAAAAGCGAGGCCGAGAGAATGACGCGCGGTCAGCTCTACGACCAGGCTAGCGAGCTGCTCGGCCAGAAGCTGCTCCAGGGATGGACCATGCTCAGTGAAGTCTGCGCCAACTGCCCTGGCGTCCCGCTCGTGCGCAACCGCCAGCGCCAGGTCTACTGCGTCACCTGCGACCGCTTTGTCGGCGACGACACGCCCGCCGTCGTCGTCGCCCCGGCCACGCCCGCCGCCGTCGCCGCCGCGCCCGCCGCCGCGCCGCCGATCGCGGCGCCGCCGTCGGCCGCGCCGGCCCAGCCGCAGCAGCCCCTGCTGACCGAGGAGGACCTCGCGGCCGCCGAGGCCGAAGGCCTCCACGTGCGCCGCTCGGCGCTCTATCCCGGCCGCGACTTCGACGCCGAGGCGCGTGCGCTGGCCGACGCGTTGCGGGCGGAGGCCGCCGCGCCGCGCCGCGTCTCAACGCCGGCCGCGGCGCCCTCGCCCACGCCCGCGCCCGCCCCCGCGCCTGTGGCGGCGTCGGTGCGCGCGCGTCCGGCGCCGACGTCGTCAGGAGCATCGCCAGACGCGGTCGTGGCCGAGGCCGAGCGGGCGTGCCGCGAGCAGCTCGCCGAGCTGACGGCGCAGCTGCGCCGCTGCACGGACCCCCAGCAGATCCGTGCCGTCACGCAGGCCATCGCCGGCGTCGCCGAGGCGCTCAGCGCACTGATGACCGTGCGTCGCTAACAAACCGTCTGGCCTGCCGGTGTGGTGAGCTAGATCGCAGCGCTCTGCCATGGCATCGTCGGCGGCGCTCTCATGACCTGAAGGAGGGAAAGGAAACAATGAAAACTCTATATATACGTGCATCGCAAGAAATGAAATCTATACACAACGAGACGGCGACGGCGACGGCCTGAATCTGCCGGATCCACGATCCCATGGACGCCATTAGCCGGCCAGCTTAGCCTTCTTGGACGGCGGGCCGTCCGACGCGGGCGAAGCGGCGGTCTTCCCAGACGCTGCCGTCGATTTCGCGGCCACGCGCGCTTGGTAGACGGACGCGGGCACGGCGCCCATCCGCCACAGCATCCCGCGGGACACGCTCCGTTTGCCTGACGGCTTCGCCTTCTTGGCCTCGTCGGCAGCATCCGCGGCCTCATCATCAGCGGCAGCAGCGTCCTCGGACGTCTTCCCGGCGGCGGCAGCAGCATCAGACTCGGGAGAGGGCGGCTGTGCCAGCTCGTCGGTGCCCGGGACCGTGAGCGGGCGGAAGACGCCCTTGGTGACGCGGCGGCGGGACGCAGCGCGGCAGACGACGCTGCGGGCGGCGGCATCCAGGGTCTGGCGGGCGGTATCGAGCGGGAGCCCGAAGAGCACGCGGGCGAGGTTGGCGACGTCCACGGGCGCGCGGCACTCGAGCGCCGTGAGCGCCGCCGACGAGAGGACGACATGGCGTCCGTGGGTGAGGCGCAGCAGCGAGCGCGCCTGGTGGATGAAGTGCCGGCGCGCGGCCAGGTCGCGCAGCGCCGGGGCATACGTGATCTCGAACGCGACGCCGCGGACCACGGCCGCGTTGAGCGTCGGGGCCTTTAGGTAGAACGGCAGCCGCTGCGAGAGGTCGAGGGTGATGAGGTCGACGTCGAGCTGCTGGCATGCGAATTGGAAGGCGGCTTCGGTCTGCGGCTGGACGGCGACGAGGTCATACGGCGCGAGCGCGGGGTTGTTGAGGTTGAGGCCGTGGCACTTGCTGGGCTCCGTGATGCCGACCGTGACACGGCGCAGCTGCAGCAGCGCATGCCGCGACCCGTCGACCAGATCCAACGGCTGCTTGCACGGGTGCGTCACGCCGGGAATGTCCACCTGCGTAATGGGGCAGGACGCTGCCGACGCCGACGCGTGGGGCTTGGCGAGAGCATCGACGCTCGCGACGGTCACGCAGTGGGCCATGGTGCCGTATCCCAAGTCCGCCAGCTTGCACAGCATCACGCGGCGCTTCGCGTCGATGTCGGCCTGCAGCGCTGTGGCGCTGCCACCGCCATGGCCTTTCCGCTCGACCGTGTCGTACGGCACATTCAGATCGTACCACATCGTCGCCAGCCGCTCGGATCCGTCGCCGTCAGAGGCGGGGTCTCAGCAATGAGGGCACCCGATAGGAGACGAGCGGGAGGCAGCGGCCGTGCCGAGAATACAGCGGATGGGATCAACAGCACGATACGCCGTGCAGCGACGGCGTCTGCGTCTCTCGGCACCAAGGATGGGCGGAGTTTTGGCGGGCGTGAGCGGCGGGCGCACGGGGCGAGGAGCGGGGAGCCAAGATGGAAGCGAGTCGGTCGGAAGCGACGGTCGTATCGCGGAGAGCACAGCCCCTGTGCATCACGGCCATCGAGCCATATCACGTGGGCGACGGCAGCCCTCTCTGGATGCTATCGCATCATCTCTGCTTGAATGATTGCTTCGCTGCCGCGCGGCAGGCGCCCTCTTGTCGAGCGGCGCCGGATGGGGGCCTGGTCAGTCCGCTCCTCATTTACCTCGTCTTAGCGGCGGCGGTGGCGGCGGCAGCCAAGGCGAGAGCAAGGGGGGCCCCCTCCTGGGCCTCCATGTCCAGCTCAGTGATCAACGATATGAACAGGTGCTTCAGCAAGGCGTGCGTGCACGGATGAGCGGCTCGCACAGTCCATGCCATCGATCAGCATCGGTCTACGATCTCGTCGTCATCATGGGCAGCAGCTCGGGAACGCGCCTATCTCACCCGCATGCATTGCACGTGACATCCTCGCAGGCGACACCCGTCATCACACCGTCACGGATCGGCATCGACGCGAACGAACGGCGTAAACGATCATGCGATACTTGTGATGGACGACCCCGATGCTTCACGGTCTCGGATGGCCGTACCAGCGGACGGTTGCGGCACCCTGGTGGCGGTGGCGACCACCACTGCGAGGCGCTGCCCTTTTCCACGGCGGACACCGGACGCCGGTCGGCCCACGGGCCTGGGTGTTGTCGGGCAACGGGTCCTGAAAAGCCCCCTGGCCGCCGTCACGCCGGCGCCCCATAGGCGGGCGCCGCCGGATGGGCCCGCGCGATCGCCGCCCGCGGCCGCGGCTCTCCGAAAGGCCTGTGGCAGCGCCGTGCGACGGCGCGCCGCGGCGTGTGCGCGTGCTAGCCTGCGTGGCGGACCACCCACGCGCCGCAGGTGTGTTTCAGGTGGCGCGGGGTCGGCCCGGCCGGCGCTCGCCGCAGACGGGGCCGACGGGCCAGCGCACGCGAAGCGGCGTCGGGCTTTTCCTGGCCTTGGCGGAAGGACCGCGGCCTTGATACTGGAGCTCCGCCGCCATGCCCGTCGCGTCTGCGTCGACGCACGCACTACCCCCCCGAGCTCGGCAGCTTGGCGGCGACCACGGCTTCGTTGGCGGACTCCCTCGCCCGGCGCCCGAGCGCGTGCTTCCAGTTCCTAGCTCACCACCGACCCCGTGCCGCGCTCCCCTACCGGAACCGCCATTCCCGCAGCACCCACCTTGTCGCCCGGTCGCCCTGTCTAGTCGCTCGCCGCCACGAGCCACGCGCTGCCATCAGCGTCGCCGTCGCCTGCCCGTCGCGGCTGTCCTGCCTGCCTGTCCGGTAGCGTATCGCATCGTCTCCTCGCAGTTTCGTACGGCTTCGTCTCGTGACGGTTGCCGGCGGCCCTCTCCCTTGCAAGCCGTTTCCCTCGCGGATCGCATGCTGCATGCTGCCCGCCATGAGCGCTCTCAATGAGACAGAGCGCTTCCGCGTCGTCTGTCTGACCGGCGGTAGGTGGTTCTTGCTCGGATCGATCCCGCGCTCAGTCGCTTCTGAGGTGCGGGTTCTCAGCCGACTCCAGGCACCAGCATCCTCTGAAATCCGATAGGCTCGCGACTCACCTGCTTCATCGGATGGTCTTTGCTCGGATCAGGTCCCTGCGGCGGCAAGACATCGTCGCTCTCGATTTTGGCTGAATATTTTGAGACGCTGGGATGGAAGGTCTACCGCGTGCCTGAGACGTCCTCGCTGCTGAAGGGCGGTGGCGTCGTGTTTGAGGAACTGACCCCCGAGATGTCCTACTCCTTCCAGAAAAGCCTGCTGAAGACGATGTTGACCATTGAGGATACGTATCGCCAGCTCGGCAAGCTGTCGGCCCAGGCCGGCCGGCCGACGATGCTGATCTGCGACCGCGGCGCCATGGACCCCAGCGCGTACATGGACCGTGAGGGCTGGCTGCGCATGCTGCGCGAGCTCGGGCAAGACGAGGCGCAGCTCCGCGACCAGCGGTATGACTGCGTCGTCCATCTTGTGACTGCCGCCAAGGGTGCCGAGCGCTTCTACGGGAACGCGAACAACATGACGCGCACGGAAGACGTGGACACGGCGCGCAATATCGACAACGCGACCATGAAGGCCTGGATGGGCCACGCGGGCCTGCAGGTGGTCGACAACGAGCATGTCGGCAGCTTCGCTGAGAAGTGCGACTGCGTGATCCGCGCGGTCACCACACGCCTCGGGCTCATCTCGGACTCGGCGGCCACTGACGCGGCGACAGCGTCTCGCCAAGCTACGCCGCCGCGGACGGGCATCTCGGGCGCCGGCGTCCCCATGCCGGTGCCGACGCACCGCATCGCGAAGCCCGTCAAGAAGCGCAAGTTCCTCGTGGTCGGCCCGACGTCCGTTGCCGCCATCGCCTCCAGCGACCAGGTCGACGGCTTCCCCGTGCCGAGCCGGCTCTTCGAGGTCCTGCATACGTATCTGAACACACCGACCGCCAACACGGTGCAGGCGCGCATCCGCTGCCGCACCGAGCAGGGCTCGATGGCGCTCCATCTGAGCCTGACGACGCGCATGCGCACCGCGGGCACCGGCGACGCCGCGGCGCCCGCGGACGGCCAGCTCGTCGAGACGCGCCGCAATCTCACGGAGACCGCGTACTCGATCCTCGCGCAGCAGGCCGATCCGTCGCGCGTCCCCGTGCGAAAGCGCCGCCGCTGCTTCTTGTACCGGGACCGCTACTTCCAGCTCGACACGTACTTGGATCCGTTTCCGGGCCTCATGCTGCTCGAAGGCTATCTGGACGCGGACCTCACCGACGACGTCGCGGGGCAGCATGCCCTGTCCCGCGCGTTGCCGGACTTCCTGCAGCTGCGCGAAGTCACCGACGACCCGGCATGGAGCATGTTCACGCTCGCGGCGCGCGCCCACCCGGCGCGGGGCGACGTCGCCGCGCTCATTGCCTCGCATCCGGCCGCCACGGCGTCGTAACGCATCTGCGAAGATCTCGTCCCCTGAATGACATGGAGGGCCTTTTTTTTACGTCACATCGGGTTGTCGTTGACCTGTCATCGATGTCGTCGACGACACATGCCAATGGACCTCGCTGCATGGCGCGTGCGTTTCTGATGTGTGGCACGGAGGGGTCGCCCGCGGGGGGCGTGTCGTGGCCCGGGGAGCGTGACAGGCCTCGCCCGACGCTGGCCTGTCGCTAGGCCGTCATACTCTCGTCGGCGGTGGTGGCGATGCAGACATGGATGCACGGTTCTTGTGGCGCGTGGGCACTTCCGTCGCTGCCACTGACCTGGCCGATCTGGCGCCGGCCCCGCCCGGAGGCTCGATGCCACGCCACAGTTCCGTTTGAGTATCAGCTGTGCTCAACGCCCCCGTGGGTCGGTCGCTCGCGGCCCGCGGCTCCTGATGATGGTGCGCCACACCTGCCTGAGACGGAGACGGCCGCTGGCCACTCACCGTGGGCACAGAGGCGCTTGCATCCGAAGCGCCACATGCCATTTTGCGAGGCTCTCGGGGAGGCGCGCCGGCCGTCGCCGACGACCGGATCCCGACTGAACCGCGCCAGCCGTGAGCTCTCCTGGCGGGAGGCGTCATGCGTTCCTGCGTTCCTGGCGCCATCCGCAGCACCGGGTCGTCTGGCGGCCGCCGAGGGTCCCGAGCAAGCAGGGGCTAGCCGGGCTGGCTGAGCTGGACGCCGGCCGAGCCGAGCGCGGCCGGGAGTATCTGCCAGATGATCCATCATCGGCCACGTCGCTCATGGCTCGTCAGCGCGGCGTACGCCAGCCGAGCGGCGGGCGCTGCGGGATGAGGACGCCTGTAGGCAACGCCATCCCGGCCGTCTCGGAACCCATGCGACACGGCCGTCGCCGCCTCGCGGAAGGTCCGCCTCGGCTCGGCGCCCGCCTGGCGACGAGCCGACGGGCACGATCGCCGGAGAGGGCGGCCGTGGCGGCCGGATGACAATCACAATCGATGGCATTTTTAATTTGTCACTTAATTGGTTCTGCTGGGGTGTTGTGCCACAGCGACCATGAGGCGTCCGTGACGCATGGGTGTCCGCGTCAGCATCTGCCGTCGCGTGTGCTCGCGCAGCGCGGGCAGCAGGCGCACAGCCGCGGAGTGGAGTATATAGCTCGCTTGTCAAGGCTCGGAGAATCGCGTTGGATCACAGGGGGGCCCCTGAGCAGTTCGGTTGTCAAGGCCCCCATTGGACCCCTTCAACGCCTTCAACGCATTCTCATTCGAGCAGTAGCGCCACTATCTGAAACACACCCTCTACAAAGTATCCGCACACACTGTATTCATCTTCGATTGGTACGATCCACCCCAACCACATACTTTCTCATATTGCTGTGCACTCTGCCACCTCTGCCGCCTGTATCCGACCGTCCTGTTGATCCATATCCCCTATCCGACCTCGTCTCGTCATCATGGTGGCCATCAAGACGACCTTGGCGTTTGTTGCCCTGACCGCACTGTCGGTGCAGGCACAAGAGATCCACACGAACGCCGGCGTGCCCGCCGTTGTAACCATCGACCCGGATGCCACCAAGACATCTGCGGGCGTCACTGTCCAGACCCAGGGGTCCGGCGTCAGCAACAACACCGCCGTGGTCACCTCCGCGAACGCCACCGGCACGGCCACCAGCGCCGTCGCCGCCACGGGCACCGTCACCACCCCGCGCTCGCAACAGACCCAGCAGACCTACAATGGCGCGACCGGGATGGCCGCGTCCTCGATGCCCCTGCAGAGCGTTCTCGCGATCGCCGTCAGCGCCGCCGCCTTCTTTATGATGATGTAGAATCCGGAGCGTCGACGGGATGCGCCTGGCATACGCCGCCCGCCACAAGTATGGCGGGCAGGCCGTCGGCCTTCCCGAGTTATCGTATCGCCGCTTACCTCACGTGCGATCCCACGATCAGAGCGGCCCGCGCGCGGTCAGCCGTGGCTCAGCCTCCCAAGTTGCGGTGTGGCCCGGCTTCGGCTGCCTTTGTATGTTGTCCCTTATTTATGATCTTTTATATACGCCCATCCTGACCCAACACGAATACCATACCCTGCGTGGTGCCCCCCGGGCAAACCCAACAGAGGCCGTCCGTATTCAAATCATCGTTAGATGCGCTTGCCGACCTTGGACCGCCGCGGAGCCTGCGCGGGGATGCGGCACAACGCCATCGGTCTGACCCCTGAGGCCAGACGGCGTCGCGTGTTCAACGCGGCATCCAGATCGCGGTTCAACAATTGGCCGTTGGTGGCTTCACACCACAGCGAACCTCGAATCATGATCCCCTAGCGCCGGCGTTGCCCGGGTTTTCGAGCCCCATACGTCAGGGTGTCCACCCGGGTCGTGCAGACCCGGCCGACCGCCCTCGGCGCCGTCGAGGGGGCGCCCGCCCGGGACGCGCGAGAGATCGGCACGGCCGTCGGGCGTCCCTTACTTACTGAGGCTGCCCTCGAAGAGGTTCTTGGTCGTCGTCTCTTATTTAGCGTAGATCCAAGGAATCCAAGCAACCGCCGTCGAGTGGATGATGTTCGGTTAGTTTATGAGGAGAGGGGCGCCGCAGGCACCAGCGGGTCCTGCACGCGCCGCACTTCAATGAAGAGCCGCGCATCGTCGTCGTCGTCCAAACGATCAAGGCTCTGGCTCTGACTGCCCGGACACCGCTGGCGCAGCTGCTGCTGCTGCTGCTGCGCGGAAGCCAGATGCGCCAGGGGCGCCGTACCATGGGACGGCGAGGCGGACGAGGCCGCCGTCAGGCTCAGACTCGATGTCGAGGAGGTCCGACCCGGCGTCGGCACGAGCACGCCCTCGTCTTCTTCGGCACCCAGGCCCGTCGTCGCCAGCGAGGCCGACGGCGACGCCGCATCGGCTTTGCTACTGCGCGGCAGCCCGTTGGCTGGCGCCGCGGCGTGAGATGAGGTGGAGGGGGCGCCGGCCGCGAGGCCGAGAGACGCAAGGCCGTCGGACGAGCTGGAGGACGGCAGCGACGCGATCTGGGCGGCGTGGGGCAGACGGTGTGGATGTGACTCGGGCGTGCGGTGCATTGTGTACGGCGCACGGGCCATGGGCGATCCCGCAGCGCTCGACGTGGCGGCGGCCGACAGGGCGAAGGGTGGAATGCCCATGGCGGCGGCGTCGTGCGGCTGGGGCGTGGCATGGGTGCTGCTGGTCCCACCGTTGGCGTCGGTGCCCCCGATCTCCTGGAGCTCGCCTTCGAGGGCGCGCAGCTGTGCCACGTAGCGCTTGCTGAAGACCTCAAAGTAGAAGCAGGCGCCGCGCCAAATCGAGAGGCTTAGCACGATCACGAGATAGGTCGCGTGAACCCATCGCGCAGACCAGTAGAGCGGCGTCGGGAGCAGCGTGAGCAGCGTGTAGAAAAGCTGGACCACGACGAATGCCGCGGGGCGGAAGCGCGGGATCAGGCGGTGGGTGAGCTTGAACACAGGGCTCTTGCGGTCGGCGAGCAGATGGGTCGTGCTGGTGGCATACCCTTCGCGGATCTTGTCCCGGCGGCCACGCCAGATAAACACCCAGTACGCCGACTGCCACGTGATGTAGGCCGCCAGACTCACAAGAATCATGGTCATGGGACCGGGCCCCTTCGCGCGGGCCATCGGCGCGTAACGCTTAAGCATCATGGCGGGGTCGGTCCATCGCAGCACAAACATAACGAGCGGCGGCTCGAAATGGATGATGAGCGAGGTCACCTTGTCCAGGGAGTGGAAGACGAGCGAGTTGCGCCAGGCAATGATCGCCGTTAGCGTGGGGCCCGTGGCAAGACCCCAGACCGCCGTATACAGCAGGCCCTCCGGTCGCGGGAACAGCAGCAGCAACACGAGCAGCAGATTGACATAGTAGCACATGTCGAACATGAAGTAGTGCCATCGCTTGCGGCGGTAGATGGCGAAGCGGAGTCCGAGCAGGACGACGATTTTCGCGAGATAGAGCAGCGGGATGACCCACGGCGCCGCGCCGACCAGCAGCGCCGTGACCCACAGATAGGTCACGCCAAAGACAAAGGAAATCTTGTCCCGCTGCATCGCGGCGGCGGGCTGCGCCATGCGGCGCGCGAGCACGTTCACGGCGTCCCGCTGCTGCTGCGCCAAGCGGTGCATCGCACGGCCCGCCGACGTCCGCGCGAGCTTGGTCCGCTGCAGCGCAAGTTTCTCCGACAGCAGCGCAATGAAGTCGCTCCCAGCCAGATCGAACGTCGAGAAGTCGGCGAGGTCCATCCCGAGCAGCGCGTTCAGCTCCGGCGTGCCGGGGACCGCTGTCGCCGTCGGCCGCAGCGACGGGCTGCGCAGGGAGTGGCCCGTGGGGGTCGGCAGGGGCGCCGCCATCACCGGATTTACTGGAGATGGCGACGGCGACAGCGCCTCGGCGAGGTCGCTCGTGACGTGCGACGGGGCCGTGACGCGCCGAGCTTTCATGTAGGTCGGCGGGGCCGACGCCGAGGTCGTAGTCGAGGTCGAGGTCGAGGTCGACGCCGAGGATTCCGAAGCGGCGCCATCGCGGCGCTCGGGCTCGGGCGCCGCCATGATTGCCACTCGGTAAAGGAAGAGAGCCGTCGAGGTCACCAATGGTTAACCGTGTTAATGCTGATGAAAACAAGGGTGCAGCGCGCTGAGCGGACAATAGGACAGCGGGCACAGAGCGGGTGGGACCCACGATCGGGGAAGTGCACCCTGCAGATCCATACTCTCCAGTGAACCACCACCACCACCACCACCATAACAATGCCCCCGTTCATTGATACCCCATCGTGTGGCGACATATTGATGATCAGCCCCCCGCCGCCGCGACGGCGGCATCGCCGAGCGACTCGGATGGCATGCCTGCCAGGGGCCACGATGGCGGCAGCACGATGGCGGCGGATGGCGGGCGGCGGGCGGCGGGGCCAATGACGCCTCGTGCCGGCGCGCAGGGCGCAGGCAACACCGCGTGGACAAAACCGCAAAAGCGGCGGCGACGTGGATGGCAGCGGCACGCCCGTGGGGAGGAGGAGCCCTGCCGACGGCGGCGTCGACGGCTCCACAGTCGGGCATGCCGCCCGTCCTACCCCGGTGACGCACACCCACCAATGACCATCAGAATCAGAATCAGAAAGGCGCGCATACGCTCGACGGATGATTAGTAGGGACCGACGGCGTCCGGCATCAGCCGGATGAGCTTCTTCGTCTTCTTGGCCGCCGCGTGCTGCATCATCTGCCAGACCTGCCGCTCGTCGGCGTTCAGGGTCGCGGCTTCCGCGGCCGCCGAGGCCGCCGTCGGCGACTGGCACGACGCCAGACGCGAGGTGCGGCTCGCCGGACGTCGCGGCGCATCGACAGGGGAGGGCGAGGCGGCCGCGGCATGCGAGGGTCCGCCTGCAGTGCCTCGTGGATGGCCTTTCCTTGCGACAGCGCCGGTCGTTCTCGCAGTCGCGCTGGATCCGCGAGCAGTCCGAGCCTCGGGCGCCGCCGCCGGTCCCGGCGCTTCCTGCGGTTGCTGCTGCTGCTGCTGCTGCTGCTGCTGCTGCTGCTGCTGCTGCTGTAAAGTATAGATCTGGTTGATCAGGTCCATGCGTTCTTCGCACTCCTGTCGAATGGTCTCTTTGAGGAACGAGATCTCCCGGTCATACCGTGCTCGCCAGACCGCCTCATCGGCGGCTGACGGCGGCGCCTGCGGTTGTGATTGTGGTTGTTGTTGATGCTGCTGCTGCTGCTGTTGGAGAAGCTGCGCCTCGGCAGCGGCCAGCCGCTGACTCAGCGTTTCTTGCTGGGAGAGCAACTCGAGCTCACGCTGGGCGGCCACCGACCGCTCCTGCAGATGCGCGCGGCGCGCGTCGTCCATCTGGCGGAGCACCGCCTCGTGGCGGCGGGACCAGCTCGCGTCGCGCTCGGCGCCGTCCCGCTCCTGTTGGAGCGCCATCCGCTGCTGCGACACATCGGCCGCGGCGACCGCGGCGCGCAGCTGCGCCATGTCACCCGCGAGCCGCGTCTCCGTGGCCGCGGCCGCGGCCGCGGCCGCCGCCTGTCGGTCCTGCTCCGCTTGGGCACGCAGCGCCGCGGCTTGGTCGTGCAGCTGCTGTGCAAGCGCCGCGTCTGACTCGGCGCGGAACCGCTCCTGCAGCTGCTGCACGTGGCTGTGGTGTCTGTCCTGCAGCTGTCGCCGCTCGACTTCATACTGCTTGCCGGCCGCTTCGGCGTCCATGAGGCGCTTGTGGAGCTGCGAGAGATCGGTTTGGGCTGTCGCGAGGGCCTGGCGCAGCGATGCTGTGGACTGGTCGCCCTGTCGGCTCTGGTGCAGCGCCGCATCGCGATCCCGCTGGAGCTGCTGAACCTGCGCTTCCCACTGCCGCTGCTGCTGCTGCTGCGCCTGCTGATCCTGCTGTTGGGCCGCCTCGAGCCGTTGCACGGCCGCCTGCAAGGTCTCCCTGGCGGCACTCGCCGTGGAGAGCTGGCCCTGCAGACTTCTGACCTGCGCCTGGGCCTCATCGGCCAGTGCTTGTAACGACCGGCTGAATGCTGTGAAAGGCATCCAACGAAAAATGGGGTGAGCCAAGCGGTCATCACTAGGCGGCCATCATGAAGAGGAGAGGCCCACTTACTCGTTTCACGGGCCGTGGTGGCCTGCAGCTCCGACAGCTCACGGGCCTGAGCACCGAGTCGCGCGTCCCGGTCCTGCATGGCGCGCTGGGCATCATCGCGCTCGCGCTCCCGCGTCGCCGCCGTCGCCGCCGCCGAGGCCACGGACGCTGCGGCGGCGGTCAGCTGCGTTTGCCACGTCTGCTGTCGCCGTGCCTGCCGTCGTGCGGCGCGCTTGCGCCGCTGATGCTGCCGCTGCGCCTGACGTGCGCTCTGCGCCAGCACCGTCACGAGCAGATGCCGCACCTGTGCGACTGTCGCGTCTGTGTGGCGGTGCAGCTCGGCGATGCCAGCACGCGCAAGGCGCAGTCCTTCCGCGAGCCGCGCCGCGCGCCGCTCGGCCGCGGCCGCCTGCCGCCGCGCAGGCACTAGCGCGGCGGTGGCCGCGGCGGCAGCCTTGTCGGCCGTCTCGGTCATCGCGCGCTGCCGCGCGAGCTGCGCCGCGGCCTGGCGCGCAGCCGTCTCCAGCTCGGGGATGCGCGCGAGATCGGCGGCGGCGGCCTCGAGCTTCCGCCGCATGGACTCGTACTTGTTGAGCAGGAGGTAGGAGACGCCGCAGTAGCGGCAGGCGGTGTCGGTGTCGGACAGCGTTTGGATCGCGTCGGGCAGCGGGACCGTTGGCCGCGGGAGCGGCATCGCGTCGGGGTCCGCGGCCGGCACCGTGGACGGCGTGAGCGGCCGCGGTGCCGATGCCGTGGTGGGTCGCGACGCCATGGCGAGTATGTCGCGAGGGTCGGCGGGGTGGGCGATGGGTGCGGGCGCCGCAAGGGGTCGAGACGTCGAGGACGCCGCCGACGTCGATCGGCTCGTCGCCGCGGTGCTCAGGGGAACGTTGCAGACTGCGTAGCGAGAATCAGACGGGATCTAGCGGAATGGAGGCGCGCAGGAATCGCCGAATCGGATATCGTGAACGGTGAGGCTCTCGAAAGCCGACGGGGCCGTCGTTGAGGAAGCGTGCTTGAAATATGCATATACCATATGCGATGGGCATCCATTCGGCAGGACGTCGTTGGCTTTCACCTCGGTCCGGATCCCTCGATCAGGACGCACGGATGAGCGGCGACGATCCAGGATCGGCACGTGTACGATCGTCCCCGGGGAGGCGAAATCGTAGCGAACGCCCGGCTTTACGAGAGTGGGGTGGAACCACGCGGCCGAAGGCAACCTTCTGTCGTGGCCGCCCCGACCCTGCAGATCTGTGTGTTCGTTCAGGCTTCACAGCAACACCGATCCGCCGCCGGCGTCACATGAATCCCCGACTCCGCTCATTTCCGACTCCGATCGTTCCGACTCCGACTCCAGGCCCCAACGGAAGTTCCGACTCCCCTCCCACCACCATGCATCGACCTCGGGCCGGCTGGCCAGTATCACGCCTCCATCAACGTTTTATCAAGGCGGCCCTCTCAAGAAGGAGCGTCACACAAAGCGCCACACTCCTGACACGAATGGAAATCACCAAGTATAACTTAAAAATCTGGCCGCAACCTCGTCGTTATTCCCTATCGGATCACCCGCGACGCGTGATCGGCACGTTCGCATCAGTCCCACCCGCGTGAGTGACGGCGCCAGCACCGCTACGCGTGGGCGGCGGCGGGCTCGTGTCGGTCAGACCCGTCGGGTGGCCGGACGGCACCCCGGGCGGCGTGATGTACTGCGACGCCCCACGCAAGGCTGGCTTGACTGTCTGCTGCAGCTGCTGCTGCTGCTGCTGCTGCTGCTGCTGTTGCTGTTGCTGTTGCTGTTGCTGTTGCTGTTGCTGTTGCTGAACGAATTGCTGCTGGGCATACTGCAGTTGCTGCTGCTGCAATCGCTGCTGTTGCTGAAGCTGCTGCTGCTGTTGCTGCTGAAGCTGGTAGGCTTGCGGTTGAGGCTGTGGATGCTGTTGCTGCACCAAGTGCGGCGGAGCATGCGCGTGCGCAAGCGACACCGTCGTCTGGTGCGGCGGCAGGTAATGCAGCGGCGGCTGCGTGGACGTCTGCTGCGATCCGTGGGCCGCCGACGACGCTGCCGACGACGAGGCCACCGATGAGGAGGACCCGCCCGCGCTGGTGTGCGCGCCCACGTGGGGCCCCGACGCCGCGGCGCCGCCCTGGGCCGCCGCAGGGATGTGGTGCGGCGTGGACGCCGAGCCGAGCACGGGCGCCGAGGTCTGGCCGGACGCCTGGAGCTGAGCCTGCAGCTGCTGCTGGCTGGCGCGGACACGCTCGGCAATCGCGACGGCGTGCTGCTCAGACATGCGCGCGACGCTGCGGGCAAAGGGCTCATGCCACGCGCGGACGCCTTGGTATCGGCGCGCAAGCTGGTCCCGCAGCGGGCCGTAGTGCCGGTCGTACGCGTCGCGGCGGTCGGCTTCCTCGGCCTGCTGCTTCTGCAGCAGCAGGTGCTGTTGGAAACGCATTGCGCCGCGTGGGCCTCTCGCATGTGGCCGCGGCCGTCACGAGTTCGGGTCACGTGGGAGGGCCCGTGGCTAGCACGTGACACACCAGCAGCAGCCGCAGCACGTGGCACGTGGCACACACCGCTAGGCGCGGCGGCGGCGTGTCAAGCCGGCGGAAGGATACAGTCGCCCCGAGACGGCAGCAGGCAGCGGCGTCGACGACGGCGTCGGCGGCGGAGGGGCGGACTCGGAGAGGCGGGGGGCTGCCGGCACGACGGAGGAGCAGGCGACTTCCCGTCGTCACGCGCGGCGGCCACCGACGAGGCACAGCACGTCTCGCGGCGGTCAACGACGCCGTCGTCCTTCGCGACATCCTCATACCGGGCAGATGAGTATGCTCCTCTCCAGCGACGTGATCCATTCGCCAGCGACGAATGGTGGCGGCGATGGCGATGGCGACGCCGCCGCCAGCGAGGCATCGTAATGATCTTGTCGTGCGAGCCATGCTCACACGCCCCTTCGCTCTTACTCCCTCGCCCCTTCCCTTCCCCGCGGCCGCCCGTGGGGTCGCCTGCGCCAGGGTGCGCGCGCTGCCTTCAGCTCCCGCGGCATGCGCGCACCACCCTTGCCACCGCCGTCGCCGCTCCTCCATGGCCCCTGACCCCCTTCTGCCCCTGTCGCGGCAACCCAGCATCACCGGTTTTCTTCGGCGGTCTACTGAGCCGCCGCCGCTTTGCCCCAGCCGCCGCGCCTTCCAAACAAACGATACATTCCGCGACGACACAAAAAATCCTTCGGAAGTCGGCGTGCGTCACACGTGGCCAGACATCATGACATCACGACGTCTTCTGCTTCTGCTTTTGCAGGCGCGACGGCTTGCTCGACGGCGTCGACGGCGTCGACGGCATCGACGACGGCAACGACGACGGAATCGGGCACGCGGTGCCCTTGCACGCGGCATCCTCCTTGCCAGGCGGCGGCGGGGCGGACGCGTCGTTGTCGGCAGCACCCATGTCGCCGGCCGCGGCGCCCATGCGATGGCCGAACTCATCGGCCCACGCTTGCAATGTCCAGCACGACAGCGTCTCGGACGTCACGTCGTCATCCAGCGGCGGTGCGGACGTCGAAGCCGCCGCCGCTGCAACCGCCGCGTCGTTCATCGTGCACGACTTGGTCTGCTGCGCGGCCCAGTTAGCGAACATGGCCCATACCAGATCGAGCTCGAAGGCATCGGCCTCGTCGGACAAGGTGGCGAGGTTGTGGCGCACGTCGTGGAGCAGATGCGTGCTCCGGGCCAAGGCGCGGTAGACGGAAGCTTCGCGGTTCACGGCGCCGGCGGGCACGGCGCAGGCGGCGGCCGCGGCGCGGGAAGAGGTCGGCGCGCCGTGGCCGTGGCCGCCGCCGCGCTCCGGCAGTGCGTCCAGGCCATACTGCGTGGCGGCCTCGGGCTTCAGCGCCTGATAAACCTGGCCCGCCGGCCAGTGTCGCCGCAGAAACTCCGTGAACCCCTTCTGCGTGTGTGGGTAGCTCGCGGGGTCCGGGTAGCGCTGGAACGCGTTGCCGCCCTGCAGAATCGCGGCGTGCAGAGGCAGCGGCGCGACCACGATCGAAGGGCGGCGCCAGTGCAGGAAGTTGAGGCTCGCGCTCAGCAGGAGCGCGACGGAGAGAACGATGAGCGGCAGCACGGTGAGGAGGCCGCCCGAGCCGCTGTCGGCCTTAGAGGCGCCGAAGGCCGGGGTCGCCGCAAAATGCGCCGTCGACGGGGCGGGACCGCCGGCGGCACCCGGGCTGAGACGTGCACGCGCATCGCCGGTCTCGCCGGTGCCGCCGGCGCCCGCTGCGGCGCCCGCCGTCCCGCCGGCGGCCATGGAGGGCGCGGCCCCCGCGCCGGCGCCGGCGCCCGTGGCGACCATGAGGCGCGCCGCGCTTTCTTTGATGTGTGTCAGGAGGACCGCGGCCGACTCTTCGAGACCCTTCATGGCCTCGCGGCGGATGATGCTCTTCACCAAGGGGTTCTTGTGCCACTTGATGCCGATCGAGATGCGGATCTTGCAGGACTCGGGGCCGGCCCAGGTGATGCAGACGCGCGACTGCGGGTTGAACGCGTCCGAGTACGGCAATGCGGGCGTCATAATCTTGTCTTCCACCACGTAGGCCACGTACTCCTGGCGGCGAACCATCGTCTCAACGCACTGGACGTCCGTCTCCTTGACTTTGACCATCGGGTTGGACACCGGCACGATGAACGTGCTTTCCCGCGTCTGGCCCGTCGGCCAGTCCTGCTGGAACTTGGGATCCGGCGGCTGGTAGTTGCTTTCGCCCTTGCGCTTGTGCAATGCCGTGTAGAAGGGCACACTGCCGCTGCCATACATCTCCTCGAAGCAGGCCTTAGCCGCGATCGGCAGCGTCGCCTCGGCCGCAATTTTCTCCAGGTGCTCAGCGCACTCACAGCCGACCTCACCCGTCGGCGGCACAAAGTCTGCCGGGTAGATCGAGGCGGGCGCCGCGTCGTCGGCCGCCTTGCCGCCCGCTTGCGCGCCCGGACCACCCGCATCGTCGCCGCGGGCGCCGTCATCATGGCTATCGTCGGCGTCGTCCGAGTCGGCGGCTGCATGCGGCGCCAGTGAGGCTTGGCCGCCATGGCCGCCACTGCTGCCGCCGTTCTCACGGCGCTGACGCCGACGCGAGAGCTTCCCGCTCTTCCCGCTGCCACCGGTGGGGTATCGGCTGCCCGAGCCGTCGCTGGCCATGGTGTCGACCTGGTAGCGCTTGTAGCTCGCATAGATGCTGTCAAACAACTCTTGCAGGGAGAGCGGGTTGTCATGGGTCGTCGCGTTGAGCCAGGTCGCTTTGAGGCTGCCGAACGTGCGCATATCATCGCGCAAGAAGGTCTTGAAACTGTGCTGCACGTCGGCCGTCGTCACGATGATGTTGCTGTAGAAGGGACCGCTCTTGCGCGAGATCGAAAGGACATCCTTAAAATGGATGATCAGCACCGTCATGAACCCGAGTAGGTTGGTATAAAAGCAGATCCGGTTCTGCGTCAGGTAGATCTTGCCCTGCACGACGAAATCCTTCTGGAGCGCGCAGGTAAACGAGTCAATGAGAAAATCGGATTTGGGGACAGATTTGAGCAGCATGTGCAAGTCTTCATTGCGACGCTCGAAAGACGAGTCCGGATACTTGAGCGTCGGAACGACGCCGTGGTTCTCATCGACATTGGCGCCCTCGATGGCGTTATCGCCGTCGCCACTGTCGCCACTGTGGCCGCCGTGGCCACCGTCGTCACTGCGACCGCTGCCGTCGGGTCCACCGTGCTCGGGGCTCATGTTCGACTGGAACAGTGTCTCGCCATCTTCATCAACTTCGGCGCCCTCCGCCAGATCGAGGCCCTCAAAATTCTCGGGGTTAAGCCCCGAGTCAGCGGTAAATGCAGCCGTCTGCTTGGGATCGCTGCTGGTGGCGATGGCGATCTTGGCTGCTTCAAACGTCGCGATCCAGCTTTGCATCTCCGCCTCCGTCTCGGCCTGCAGCATGAAGCTGCGGCGTTTCGAGGTGTACACCTCAAAGCAGAACCGCCGCTCTTCGCGCGGCGCGACACGGACATTGCACAGCAGCACATTGAGCGGCTCCGTCGTCAGCACCATCCCCCGGTGCCGGCCGTGGAAGTTGGTCACCTGGTACGAGAACCCGCCCTTCTTGATGATAAAGTAGCGGCGCGACCAGACCGAGTTGCCTAGACCTTTCCCCTGTGATTTCTTGAAAAGATGACCTTCCTTCTCAATAGGATGGTGCGTCTTGAGCGTGTTCGAGCTAGGCAGCGGCGTCGCGGTACCAGACTTGGTAGCGGGCACCGTCAGGGCGTTGGCACCCGTCGTCGCAGTCGCTGCCGCGGTCGAAGAGGACCCAGGCACGAGGGCACCAGCCGCATCGCCGCTGACGCCCCGGTTGTTCGGTCGCACCTTGGCCAGCGCGTCCTCTTCCAGCAACTTGCCCGTCGTATCGAGACGCCCCGAGGATACGACGCTCTGCTGCCGTTGGCGCTCTCGGTAGTTGTCCAACGAGGACCGCAGGCCGCGGAAGACTTCAAGGCTTGTTTCGTGGTACTCAAGATGCGAGTAAAGCGTACTGAGAATGATGTCGGGGCACCACGTCCGCACATGGGCGCGCGTCTGAATGATGCGCTTTGCAACGTCGAGACAGTCGTGGATGTAGGCTGAGCGGATCTCAAACAGACTGAACGCTTCTTCCTGCTGCATCGATGCGTCCTTGGCCTTCGACTGGGCGAACTTGGTCACGGCCAGATCGTACCGCTCCACGTTGCGCTCGTGCTGCTTGCATAGTTCGCGGACCTCGCGCAAGTCGTTTTTGATGTAGTGGCGCAGCGGGGCGACCGCCTGTTCTACGACGTCATCGACCAGCTTCGCGTTGAGCGAGTAGATCGTCTGCATGCAGTCCGAGAGCAGCCGCATCGGGCCGCCGTCCATCATTAGCCGCGCGTCCAGCTGGGGCAAGATCAGCTTCTGCACGATCATCGTGCGGACTTCGTTGAGCTTAATCATTTCCTGCGCATACTCGCGCAGCGCTTTGGTCAGGCCTTCGAGCCATCGCGCAATCACGTCCATATCATCCTGAAATCGCGCGATATGCGCACGAAACTGAGGCGAATCGCGAACCGCCATATCAAGCGTGAGCTTGGCCTGGATCGGCGCCAGCGGCGGCACCACCATTGACTGAACCACCTGGTTCGGCGGGTTAAACCGACCATCGGCCGGGATCGTGCCCATCGCTACGATGCCGCCACTCGCCGAGGCCGAGGCCGCAGGGCCCGGGGGAACCGACGCGCCGTCGCTCTGACTGAGCTGATGCGGCGGGGCAGGGCTGGCAGGTCGCGAGCCGCCAGCGCCCGCGACGGTGCCGGTGCCGCCCACCGCATGGTCGCGACGTGCTGCCTCGTCGGGAAACGCCGAGGGCGACGGCGTGGACCCCGTGGCTGGTTGAACCGTCTCCAGATGGGGCGTCGCGTACAGCGCCGTCGTACCCGGACGCGGACTAACGAGATCGCCGTGGCCGACTAAAGAGGGCGACGACGCCATGTGAGTATAAGGAGCGCGCGTTGCCGACGAGTTGACGCCTGTAGCCCCATTGCCGTGGCTGGCGTTGCCGTTGCCAGCGTCGCTAGCGCCAACGGTCGCCCCAGCTGCGCGGCTGCGTTGCGAAAGTTGACGAGCCGGGGTGGCCAACGCTGCCTGCGTCGATGTCGCCGGCATGGCGCTGCCGGGTTTCACAGCGGTCGTGGAGGCCGACGAGAGAGCGGGTGCTGCCGACGCAGGTCCGAAGTCTTTGAGCAAAGGCGACGAGCGACCGGATATCAGCGGCGCCGGCGTGGTCGGTCGGCTTGCGCCAGCCCCAGGACTCGCCATCGCGGCAGGATCGACGGATACTGCCGCGACGCGTCGCGATCGTGGCCTGAAGCAGACTAGGAAGGGGCCAGACTCCAAAAAAAAAAAAGGCGGAATGGCGCAGAACGGCAGGTATCGAGGTAAGTTCGGCCGCTCCCGCCTGGCGGTCACTACGGTTTCTGGAAAGGAAAAGACCAATGCTGCCAGCGTGACACCCGCGACGCGACCCGCGATCGTTATGGCGCGATATGGTCGCTTGAAACGGGGTTGTCACAGTCCTTTCTCAACTGCTCGATGGCGGGTCAAGGGCCTTGAGTCGGCGGCGGTTTCCTCTTTCTGACGGGAACAGCAGGTCCAACATGGGGCTGGCGCCCTTCCCGCGAAGGCCTCGGGTGGCGGAGTATCCACCCACTTGGTTGGCTCGTCGGCTCCGCTCCCGCCGCTCCTGCAAACACATGGATGCGAGCGAACGACGATCAGAGTGAGAATTCCGAAAATCATTCGTGATACGTATGTCAGAACCAGACCGAGGCAGACGATTCATCACGACATCACCTGTTTTGCCGGGTCAACCGCAATGCAATCCCATGATGTCATACCGGTCGCATCTCATTTTAGCGATGATGGAACTTTTACGCGGCCCAACAACGGCAGCTCAGAGGTTGCGTCTCATCACATTGCAGCCCATGAAGTTCCGTCATACAAAATGGTGATAACGAGACCTGATAGGTTAGGTTTAAACGAGAAAGGCTGTACTTGAACTTCGTTTGCATGCGAAACCGCTGCCCAAAAGGCGATTGACGATTTCTCGTATATAGTTGCACACGAACGATAGGACAGACCAGGAACATCACGATCGTGAAACAGCAAAGCAAAAATAAACTTTCCAGGTCAGTCACTTGTCACGGTTACTTCATTTGGGTTGTGGCACGATCATCGTTTCTGGAACGCTCGAAATCCAGACGACGCCGATCACGATCAAGCGATCAAACGACATCGTCTGGGCGCAGCGACTTTGCCACGCATGGCTGCGCCACGCATGGCTGCGCCCCCGATCACTGGCCACGTCTCGTTTCCTGTCGGCCGGAAAGACACGGCAGCGGAGGCGCCTTGAGGCACCGAAGGTGGGCACACGCAGCGCCCAGAAAGCTTCTTTCGGTCCGTGTCACAGCCCCTTTGAAACACCGCTGGAGCTCCGGAGACGGGTCCGGTGGATCGTGGCCGCCTCATATGTGTTTTGATACAACGAGCAGCGGACTGGAGCATCGCTGAGTAGACCATCGTTCGACACCACCTTAACATTTTTGTACCTCATCTCATCGATTCCCTTTGAAGTCGAACACGCTCTGATTCATTCATGCTTCAAACCCGCTAACTGCTTCTCTGAAGCTTGCTGATCCGTACGTCGACTAAGCGCACTCTCCGTGTCACCGAGTCACTTTACTCCGAACGTCATTGTCAGTTATCTGGGCTCTTGTTTACGTTAATCGATCCCGATCCGCTGCGGCTACGTCATCGTCCGCAACTTCAGCGTTTACCGCTTCTGACTAGAATCGCTTATCGGTTTCTTCTGGCGCCTTCTTCCTGCCGCCTTTGTCGTCGTACGGTATTCACCACTCTGCACAGAAGAAACCGAACGCCACACACAGTCATCTGTACCTGTCACAAAATTGAAGACTTCGGGAAGCTTTTTCTCAGCGACTCTTCTTCTTGCCCGGCATAAAGACGCACCGCTCGTGCAAGGCCTGCCGGCAGCGTCCAGCCGGACTAAGGAAGGCATGGCATCACCAGCATCGCCGACGCTTTGCTCCGAAATCACCCGCGATGCATTAATGATCGATGTCCCGTCGGCTCATCTCGATCAAGCTACTCTAGCGACCACAGCTGGCCCGTGGGCCGGTAGCTCCAAGCCGACGGCGTCGGGCCCATCCACGCCCGTCCGCCGGCTTAGCGATGTGACGCTCCCATCGACGCCAGATAGCGACTTTGACGATGGTTATGATTCTGGGTCGCGGCGCTCTGCAGGCGTGACCGCCCATGCATCACCTTTAATCGCAGCCTCCCCGTCGGCGTCAGCATCGGCATCGCCTTCATCTCCATCACAGCCCATTCCCGTACCATGTAGGGCATCGCGTTCGATCACGACACAACAGCAGAGTGCTCGTGTGCTTCAGAAACCGGCGTTATCATCTGATTCGGCTGTTGAGGCGTCGACGAGGCTCCCGGGTGCCGACCATGTCATCCCGACGGCGGCTGCGGTTACCGAAGCATCCCCTGCCGCTTCCCCACGCCCGTCTGTCGCGCGATTTCCTGACGAGGATCCTGCACTGGACGACGTAGGCAATCTCACTGATTACGAAGGTTCGGATGATTTTGACGATATCGACCTTGACAACTTGGACGCTCTTGATGCGGACCCAATACCGCCCCATCCAAGAGATAAGAAAGCTGACAAAGACGTTGACGATGCGTTGAGCGATATGCTGAATGATGCTGCGGAGCCGGCCATGTCCTCTGTAGTTCCCGTCTCGACGATGCCCTCTCGGTCTGATTTGCGACCGAGCCAGCCGTCACTTGCCCCGTCAAATGAAATGAGCCCGCCTGTTAGGGACATCGCCCACCCACCCATTGCCAAAGTGACTGCTAAGGCGGGGGTCATGACCAAAACGCTATCGACGGACAGTTCGGTATCTGCTGCGCAGCCGACCATCACAATGGTGACATCGCCCGAGTCCTCTGTCGCCACATCTGCCGCCATCGAACCATCGAGCACGACTGTGTCGACGGTCTTGCCAAGCATCCCCTCAGACGCGACTCCCGCATCTTTAAAAGCGCAGTTGGCCGCTTTAATGCAGGAAAAGCGGGCGCTTTCTGACGAAATTATGGACTTGGAAGATTCCGATACTGATTACAAGCGGCAGGCCATGCTGCGTAAGCGCCGCCGCGCTGTGATTGCTCAAATCGCTCAACTGATGGAAGCCATCAACCATGCTCCTCAGCCAGCCGTGTCGACGCCGACCACGGCCCCGATCCGGCCTACTACTCCATCCCTGATGCCGAGCACGTCGTTGGCCTCGTCATCATCAGCATCGTCCACAGTGCGCCAGCCTCAGCCGATCGTCCGCGTGAAGGAGGAGCCGACCATCATTATTGACGATGATGATGATTTCAAGATCCCCGTCGAGGTTTTGAACGCAATCGATGAAGTTTCATTCAACCCATCCAACGGTTCCAACGCCATGCCGTCTAACGGCGGCAATGGGTTGTCGGGATCGCACCCGCAGCCGCCGCGGTCTGCTACTGTGTCAGGTATGACGTCTTCTGCATATGGTATGGATGGCGGCATGGCCGCCATGTCGCCTGCAAATGGGGGTTCTCATTATCCGACGAATCGTTCGGCGTCGGCATCCTCAGCCATGTCATACGGGGTTCAGCCGGCTCCAATGAGCGTACCCTATGTCGACAATCCTAACAGTAGTCACAGCAATGGCCAAGGCTCTACTGACTCGTATCATTCGCCTCAAGCGCCCGAACCTGTGATGCCGCTTCCAAGTCAAATGGACATGGCTTTCAACCGCGGGCCACCGAAGCGCCAGTCTCTGCATCCGCAGCTGGCAGCTTCGCAAATGACGCAGGGTTCTAACGATGCGACCCGATCAAGTTCGGAGGCTGTGCGATACAGTCATCAAGATTTTCCTTGGTCAAAGGACGTTCGCAAAGCGCTCAGTCAAGTGTTCAAGCTGAAGGAATTCCGTCAGAACCAGCTCGAAGCCATCAATGCGGCTCTTGATGGTCGCGACGTCTTTGTCTTGATGCCGACTGGCGGCGGTAAAAGCTTGTGCTACCAGCTTCCCGCAGTCATGCCCCGCCGCGGCATCACTATCGTGATTAGTCCGCTGCTGTCGCTCATGACTGACCAGGTGCAGCATTTGATGAATCTTGGGGTTCCGACTTTGATGTTGAACAGCAACTGTGATGAGCGGCAGCGCCGCTTTATCTGGAACGAGCTCGAGCGGGCCGATGTCATGGCCAAGCTGCTCTACGTTACGCCCGAGATGATGGGTAAGAGCGCCCGCTTCCGTGACACGTTGCAGCGCTTGCATCAGCGCGGCCAACTGGCGCGATTTGTCATTGATGAGGCTCACTGTGTCAGTCAATGGGGCCACGACTTCCGTCCCGACTACAAGCTGCTGGGTACCATTCGGAGAGAATACCACGGGGTGCCCCTTATTGCATTGACAGCAACCGCCAACGCGAAGGTCAAACTCGACGTTATTGAGTGTCTCGGAATTCGCAATTGCTTAATCTTTGCCCAGTCATTCAACCGTGCCAATCTCAGCTATCAGGTGCGTCCAAAGTCCAAAGCCACGTACGAGGACATCTATAAAACCATTCGGTCCAAGTATCCGAACGCGTGTGGTATTATATATTGTGCTTCGCAGCGGGCTTGCGAAGACATGGCCCAAAAGTTGCGCGATAATGGCTTCCGTGCTGCACACTACCATGCCGGCCTCGACAAAGATGACCGTATCACCGTTCAGATGGACTGGATTCATGGTCGTGTCAACATTATTGTCGCGACGGTAGCCTTCGGGATGGGCATTGACAAGCCGGATGTGCGTTTTGTCATGCACTTCTCCTTCCCGCAGTCTCTGGAAGGGTACTATCAAGAAACAGGTCGTGCCGGCCGTGATGGCCGTCCGTCGCTCTGCATCATGTACTACACGTTTGCCGACAAACGGATACATGACATCCTCATTCAGCGAGGCGAAGGCAGTGCGGACCAGAAGGAGCGCGTGCGCAACAACCTTCGGCTCATGATTGGCTACTGCGAAAACAAAGTCGAATGCCGGCGCGAACAAGTGCTGGCTTACTTTGGCGAAAAGTTCAACCGCGAAGACTGCCATGGGACCTGCGACAACTGCCAGAGCCAAGAAGTCTATGAGTACAAGGACGTGACGGCCGATGTCATGAATCTCATTGGTCTCATTAGTTATTCGCAGAGCAAGCGGATCACCATGTCGCAACTGATCGATGCGTTCCGCGGGATGCGAACGGCTAAGACCCGCAGCGAAGGTCTGGATACCCTGCCGCAATATGGTGCTGGCAAGCATTTCTCTAAGACCGACACCGAGCGCTTGTTCCATTTCCTTTTGGTGAACAATGTCTTGAAAGAAGTGTGTACCAAGAACGCCATGGATTTTATTGTGGCCTATTGCCACCTGGCTCCCAAGGCGGACGATGTGAAACGTGGCAGTATGAAGATTATGTTCCCCATGATTTCGGGCAAGCGTGCGATGTCGTCGAATGAGTCCAGAAATAGTACCGCTGCCAAGCGTAATAGCCCACTGGACGTGTCCATCCCGACCGCGACCACCAAACGCACCCGTACTACGAGTGGCGGCCATACATCCATATCCTCCTTGGCTAACATGGCGATGCCCACCATGCCTGCTCCTCGGCGTTCCAGTCCTATCAATACAGCCGACGCCGCAGGGTCGGGCGGCGTGCCCATGGCCGCCAGCACTGGCCGAGTCTCAGCTAGCCGTGGCAGCAGTGGAACGGCGTCGCCGACCGCGTCGCCGGGTGCTGCCGCTGCGCCCGCTCCCGCCGCGAAGGCGATGCGGATGACGGCCGCGAAGCGCGCGCTGCTGGCGTCGCTCAAGACAGCTTGCTTTGAAGAGATGGCGCGCATGCGGAGCGCGGTGCAGACCATGACGCCGACGGCGCGGCCCCTGTCGGACGAGGCCTTGACGGCGCTCGCAGCGTCGATGCCGGTCACACTGGCAGCGATGGCGCGCGTACCGGGCCTCTGTGACGCGGATCTCGCTACGTGGGGGCCGATCCTCGTGGAGATTACAAAGCGGTATGCGGCCCAACGCGTGGCTCAGGGGTTCCCTGACCCACTACCGTCCTATGTCGTCACTGAGCTCTCTGTAACGTCGTCCTCCACGAAGCGGGCCGCTGCGCCCGCTAAAGCAACGGCCGTCGCGGCGAAGCGCAGTCGTGGCGGCGCGACGACTTTCGATGATGCGACGAGTGCGAGTGGCGGTGCTGCCGGTGCGAACGGCCGTGGCGGTTTCCAAGCCATGCGTCTACCATGATCTTACCAAGATCCATACTAAGACTATGTCTTGTCTATTGATAATTCTTGTATATCCTTCACGAGCATATCGCCCAAGGTGGATAAAAAACCCGGCTTATCCTTCGTGTGTATCGAAGCGCAGAATGTCTAGACTGGCGCAGGCTCGCCCAGCCGGTGAATGGTCGTATGGTCCTGGTACGGTGCGAGGGCGTCAAGGTGAGCCCACCAGGTAAAGAGAAAGTCGGCGGCAATGAGGCGGAACCACGGGGTGAACTGCTCGGGGGCCCGGGCCAGCCAGGCGCGCATCTCTTCGGGGGTCACATACTGCGTGGCCTGGACTTCGTTCGGATTGACCTGCAGCGGCACGTCCTCGGCCGTATTCTGCGCCACATAGAGCAGAATATAGTCGATCTCGTGCTCGCCCCACATCGGCGCCGCCGCGGCGTTCTGTGCCGCGGGCGTCCGGTCAGTGGTAGTGGGGACGCTAGCGGCGGGGACGGGAGCGGGCGCGCGGACCAGCTCGGGTCCAGCGGCCGAGTCTGCTACGTAGTGGATGCGGGTCAAGTAGGTCAGGCGGTCGATGTCGACGGCGGCGGGCGGGATGCCGAGCTCGTGCTCGAGCTTGCGGCGGGCGGCGCGGCGCGCGCCGAGGCCCTCGGCTTCCGGGAGCTCGTCGGGCTGGTAGAGCGGGTGCGAGCAGCACGTGTTGGTCCAGAGGCCTGGGAAGGTGATCTTTTCACTGGCGCGCTGCTGCAGCAGCAATCGGCCGCGGTGGTCGAACCAGAACACGCTGAAGGCTCGGTGCAGCAGGCCCATGCGGATGTTCTCCAGCAAGTGGCACGCTTTCTTGGACTCGTGGCCTAGCACGCGGTCCTGTGCATCCACCACGATGCAGCGCTCGCCCATCAGGCGGATCTAGTATCGATAATCATCGCATCCATCAAGGGTATCATTATGACAGCCAGGTGAGGGGCTACGAATGGCGAACCGGCAGCTCGTGGGCTTCGCCGCATAAAAAATCATACCTGTTCGGGATCGTAGGCGTCCATGGTGTTTGTTGCTTGTGGCGGTGATGTGGTGAGTGGCGATCGGGCAGCAGCGAGCGGCAGACGATATGTCGAAAGTAACGGATCGGCGGCGGATGCCGTGTGGCGGCGACAAGGCGGCCCCCAGGGTAACAGGGATGGCCAAGCCGAAGGGCGGGCGAAGGCAACACGATATAAGGATGTGGCGAGCAAGGTCGGGGTCGGGCGGGCACGGACGTCTGGCCAGACGAGCCCTCGCAGCAGTGCTGGCCACCCTCTTCGACGGAGCATCGTCAGCGTGACCGGATCGCGGAGACAGCGGCTGGTGCCGGGTCCTGCGTCACCTCTTTCAGGATTTTATGACAGTATACTTGTGCGGATGGGCGGGTGCATCGCATCCAGCATTTCGGTGGTCCTCGTCCGAGGTAAGCCCCGCTGGCGTTCGTTGACCATGTGTTCCGCTCGGTCGTGCTACCAACAAATCGCCCGCCAAGAGCGCCACCAAACATTGCTGCACCCTCTCTTGCGCGGGCGGGCTTGGCCCGGCGCGGTGCTACATAGCGCGCTCGTGAGCGCCACCGCAAGCCGCCACGCCAGCGCGGAAATACATGCAAATCGATCTTGGCACTGGCCGTCATGTTTCTGGCTCTCGCGTGGTGCCTGGTATTGTATGGGTTTCGCTGGGGTCGATCATCCCGCTCGAGGACGCCTGCTTCACCGATGCTGACGGGACGGGACGACCGCTGGGCCGCCAAGCCGCCGCCTGCCGCCGCCGCCTGGCGCGCAGCAAAAGTGGGGTCCTGCTGGCTGGCCCTCGAGGGGCGTTTGAAGGTTTGGTTGCGGTGACGCCTCGCGTTGCATGCTTGTGCGACGTTCCGAATAGCCCGCGATCCGTCTCATCAACCTTGACACGTGTCACTTGACCGGGACGGCGATCACCATCGCTAGGGGAACGATTAGATCCCCTACTTCTATCCTTTCCGATGCTGCCCACGGACGAGCTGCCCTCCAAGCGGCCGCGCCTTGTATCGCCGACCGGCCCTGGCACCGGCGCTAACCGCGCGGCATCGCCGTCCCCTGCACCCACCCCGACACGGCCCCTCGCGCCCATCTTCGCACCGCCCGTCTTGCCGCCGCCGCTACCGTCGACGGCGGCGGTCAGTGACCTGATTAAGGACCGTGGCTCAACATTCCTGGCCGTGGCGTGGGCGTGTACCGCGCATCCCGACCGCCGCGCCGTCCGCGGCCACTATCCCGATGCTGCGCACTATGTCCTGGCGTGGCGGTACCTCGCGCCGCGGGCGGGCCGGCGCGCAGGCGATCCACAACAGGCGGTGTTTGATGCGATCGAGGGCGCTGAGGACGACGGCGAGCAATGGGCTGGCCGACGCGTGCTCCGCCTCATGCAGCAGTACCACGTCATGGACGTCGCGGTGTGCATGGTCCGGTACTATGGCGGCCGCCTGCTCGGGCCCGTCCGCTTCACCCACATGGAGCAGGTCACGCTGCAGGCGTTGCGAAAGGGGGGATTCGTGGCGCAGCTGTCGGCACCGGCACCGGCACCAGCACCGGTAACCGCCGCTATGGGAGGATCGCTGCCGCACGCCTCGTCGCCTTCGACCGCAACCGCACCAGTAGTGGCGGCCACGGCGCCGGCGGCTAGCGGATCAGCGTCGCGATCAGCGGCTCCGCCGTCCGCCGAGCACCTCCGCCGTCTCGAGGCCCTCGACCACGTGGTGAACATGCTGCGCGGCATCGTCGCCAAACGAACGAAGCAGCTCGAGGTCGCCACCGCCTCCGATGCACCGCGGGTAGGTGGACCGTCGGCCGCGGTCTCCGCCTCGTCGGGAAAAGTGGTCGGGGGTGTGACCGAATCTGGGGCCGGAGCCGGAGCCGCCACTGGATCCGGTCCTCGAACCGGGATGGCGACGACGACGACGTCCTCACCGCCGCCGCCGCCGCCGCCACTCGTAGCCAACGTGACTTCTGCGGTGCAGTGTGAGCGGCTCCTGCGTGCGCGGGAGATGTCGGTCCGGACCTTGAAAGCGACGATTGCCACTCTCGATGCGCGGTTAGCGCAGGCGCCGTCTCGCTCATCGCCGCCGTGACATCTCGGCTGCGGGAGGTTTAATATCGATGTCCCTTTGTCTGATTGTATCTACTAATAAATTATTGATGGTAATGGCCATCACTCGACGGGTGGGACTTACGGCCCCGTGCGCGGGACCGGCGCGCGTTTCATCTCCTTGATGGAGCGACGCTTCTCGCGCTTCGCATCGTAGCGGCGCTTCTGGCCCTCGGTCAGGCCTTCCTTGTCCTGCTCCACAATGCGCTTGCGAAGTTCCTTGTTGCGCAGGTAGAACGGCATCGCGCCGGCACGGACGCGCTCGAGGTCCTCCTTGCGGTGAGCACGCAGAACTTCGCGGCGGAGCTCCTCACGGCGGCGCGACGCGCGCAGACCGACCAAACGCGCCAGCGTCTGCTCAAGCTCTTCTCGGCGCTCAGGCTTCTTTTCCCGCTTCAGCTGTTTTTTGATCATACCGATCTCTTCGTCCTGGTACTCGGCGAGGAACTTGTAGTTCTGCTGGGCTTGGGCAGGCCGAAGCTCGCCGCAGAGCGGGTCGAAGCGGGGGTCCATACGCTTTTTGGCGCGGCCCTGGCCGGCGACCCCCTTCGGCACGAGGTCCGCGTCCACGCGGCGCTTGGACGTGACTTCCTGTGGCTTTATCTTGTGCGAACGCTTCTCAATCACCTGCCATACCTTTTCCGGGGCGGCGCTCTCTGCGTCGCTCGCGTCGGAGTCGTCTTCGTCGCCGTCATCTTCCGCTTCGCTGCTCGCCGAGCCGACGTCCTGGTTCGATGTACGGCGGCCCACTGTGGATGCGACAGTTGGTGGGGACGACGCGGACGCGGGAGCGCCTTGGCGGTGCAGGTGGATCGCGCCGGTGGCGGCGTCAACGACCGGACGATAGACTTTGTGGAACTCGCGAGCGCCCATACTGGATTTGATCTCGGCCAGCTCGGCGAAGGAAGCGACCTGCAAATTCTCGGCGAGCTGCGCGCGAGTGGCCTTCAGCGCCTTCCGGCGCTCGGCCTCATCCATGGTCGCGTAGTCGGCCATGGCGTCGGAACGGTGGCGGCCAGTGGATGAAGACCGAGAAAAAACGGACACGCGGCGATCGAGCGGATCCCACCGTCAATTGAAAGAGTGCTCAGCGTGACAAGTAGCGGGGGATGTCGCTTGTCGCGGCGGATGCAAGGGCTGTACAATCGAAAGCTAGCCTCGCCACGTGGCTCGTGAGGGCCGTAGGCGTCAGCGTGGGAGATAAGGGATAGGTGTCGTAAACGATGGGTATCTTGACGGGATAACGGTGGGCCACACAGGTTCGAGCAGGACGTTCCGTAGGATTGGGCACTGATACAGCGCAGTCGGTGCGATGCCAGCGAGTCGATTGAAATTGATGCATCCAGAGAACAACGGGGATCGCCCTACAAGAAGGCGTCGGCGTCGCGATGATGAGGGTGGCATCCCGCATCGGGCCCTCCAGCCCCATGGCAAAAAAATGATAGAAAACTCCGCCCGGTTGTCTCTGGGTCGAAGCCTCGCCGCGCCGCAAACCCTATCACCACTGCGCCGGGTGTGAGAGGAGATGGATCGGCAAAGCTCGGTATCTCACTCGCACTTTCACAAATCATACTGGGGAGGACGCGGTCCAGAGCACGGCCTTGAAGCGTCTGGAAGTACCTTTTGGTCCGGCGGCGACGACCCCATTCCGGTTTGATTTCTGCACCGAGCCGGTTCTTACTCATGGGCGCTGATGCGGTTCAGCGAGCGACATGTACATGCATGATCCAAGCAAGACGCATGAAGGGAATGTTTTGCGGAAGACAACGGAACACTATTTCGGTGGCATGGTCTGTGGCAGCGTCATAGCACGATGTTTCTGGGTATCGTTCCGCCGAGGTGATGCTAACGAGAGACATACCCCAGATGAAGGAATTCTATCCAGCACATGGCGACGTTTGTCATGGGCGCCGAGGACGTTCGGCGTGGTCCTCCACGCATGATGACGATGGGTGACGACGATCGAGCAGGTATGGATGCTGTCGGGTGCGGTCGCCATCGATGCGGCATCGGCGTTCGATGGGCGCCTTTGCTAGGGCCCCGTGGCGCGCGCTGTCCCCAAGCCTCCTTTGACGCCGCATTCGCCGCCGCTAGGCCCGGCGGGCCAGGTCGGAGGCGGTGCTGAACGACCCGACGGACGATATATATCATCGCGCCGCCGCCGTGACGCGGCCGTGACGCGGCCTTGCAGACCACAGCGCCGCCCATCGCGCTTGCCGGTTATCGGAAACAGGTCACGCGAACGCGCGTCCCGCATCGTACCGCAGCGCTTCGAGGGCAGCTCATTCGGTTCCCGCCCTTGCTCTACGCATCGTGTCGCGCGCCACGTGCCCATCCCGAGCGACGACGCGCTGAGACCGCCGCTGCCGCCGCCGACGCCGCCGCCGTGCCGCGCCTGCGTGTCATTCATCTGTCAACGCGCGCGGGATTGCGCCACGGACCCGTGGATACCAGTCTCCGATGCGGATCGCTGGTTGTTTGCGCCTCGAACAACTCATACGGGACCGCCGCCCGCGTTATATCCCCCCACGGCTCATCGTGCGATTGCCAGCCACGCTGTGCTACAACCTCCCACAACCGGGCCGCCGGCCGTCGCCGCTGCTCTTGCTGCTGCTGCCGCCGCCGCCACCGCCGCACGCGCGGCTTCCACTGGCACCTCGTCTCCTTCGACGTTGACGCTGTCGTGAGGGCGGACGCGGTCGGTGACCACGTCCTGCGTCTGCGATTCGCGGACGACGGCGCAGCCGCTAGCCACACGACCCCTGCAGCCGTGCTGCGCCCGCGGCATCGCCTCGCAGGCGCTCCTACGACGCCGACGCCATGGCCGACGACCCCGAATTCATGTCCATGCTGGCCCGGCTGGCAGAGCAAGGGCAGCAGCACTACCAGAATGCCAGCAATGCGAACCTCATGAGGCTGCCAGGCCAACCCTCGGGCGCGCCGCCCGGGCCGCCGCCGCCCGGCGCGCCGCCTGGCCCTAACCCGGCCTTGAATCCATTCTCGGCCTTCGACTTCGGTGATATCCTGGGTACTGGGACCGGCGGCGCGGCCGTCACGCCGCCCGTCGCGTCGGAGACGCGCTTGTCACCTGCGCAGCGGAGCGGCAGCGGTAGCGGCACCGCGGGCGGCGTGCCCGGCGGCCCACCGGGGGCCGGCGGGGCGATAGGCGGGAACCGCATGCCGGGCCCGGGCCAGTCGCCCTTTCCGATGCCTGGCCAGGGCCTGCCGGGCACGGGGATGCCCTCGCTGCCGAACACGATGCACTACATGGGCTCGCCGTTCCAGGCCGCCATGGGCTCGCCGTACCTGCCGGCCGCGAGCTCGATGCCGGGGTCCCTGCCGGGGTCCCTGCCGGGGTCGATGCCGGGACCGATGCCCGCCACGGCACGCTTGTCGCCGATGCCGGCGCTCGCGTCGCTGGGCCAGGCCCCCGGTCTGCCCGGCAGCCCGGGCCTGCCGCCCGGTGCGCTGCCGCCGGGATCGATGAGCGCCTCGCCGGCCATGCGGCATCCCAACGCGCCGCACGGCAGTATGAACCCGAGGGCTGGACCTGCGATGCGGCCCAGCAGCCCGATGACGCCTGCGGCCGGCGGCCCGGGCGCGCGGCCCACGATGCCGCCAGCCAGCAGCGGCCCGCACGGCCACGCCAACCCGGCCATTCGGCCGCCGATGGGCGGCGGCATCGGCGGCGTCCAACCGCCCGCCAATCCCTCGCTCTCGAGCATGCTCTCAGCCTGCATCCCCCCCGAAAAGCATACCGAGCTGACCACGCTGCTGCGCAAGTACCACACAGGCGTGGTGAAGCACGACGGCTTCCTCAGCGGCCTCAAGGCCCTCGTGGGCCAGCAAGAGTACACGGTGCTGTTGCAGGCACTGTCGCGCACGCGGCCTGCGGGCCCCCCGGCCGGCGCGCCGCCTCCGCAGCCCTCTGTGCCGCCCGGTATGCCGCCGATGGGCGCCATGAGCTCGCCGCACTTCAACCCCCTCATGGCTTCCATGGGGGGTGCTGGGATGCCGCTGGGCAGTCCGGGCATGCGCCCGCCGGGCCCCGGCACGCCCACCGGTTTGCCTGGAAGCGGCCCCGCAACCGGTATGCCGGGCGGTCCGCCGCCGCCGAAGGGGGGCCCCGCCACAGCCGGCGGCAAGGCCCCGGCGCCGGGCGCGAAAACGGCGCCGGCCACGGGGCCGCCAGGCATGCCTGCCGCCGGTGGTCTTCCCATGACGCCGCTGGGTGGCATGGCCCCCGGCGGCTATGTGGGTTTCGGCAGCGTGGGAGGGCTGCCCGGCAACGGCCCCGCGTCGGCGCCCAAGCCGCCGCCGAACCGCAAGCGCAGCAGCGATCCGCCGTCGGGAACGGTGCCGGCCGCGCCGAAGCGCATCCGCAAGACCAAGGCGCAGCAGGCCGCAGCGCTCAAGCACCTAGGTACGAGCGGCGCGCTCGGCACGGCGTCGGTCACCGGCAGCAGCCAGAGCTCGGCGACGTCCACGCCGTTCCCGTCGAGCCCGGCCCCTGGCATGTCTACCAGCCTGCCCCACGCGGGGCCGCATCAGGGCGCGTTGTTCCTGCCCGACCTGGTATCGACGACGTCGGCGCCCGGACACGGATCAGCGTCGGTGTCGACGCCGGGCGGCTCCTACCTCGGCCCGCCGCTGCATCCCCATCGCGGGGCCGCCGGCTCGACGGCCACCCCCCTCCCCGGTACCCCCGGCTATGACGGCGGCGCCGGCACCCCCATGAACGGCGCCCGCAGGACCGCGATGCCGCCGACGCCGGGCTCGGCGTCCCGCTCCGTGGCCGGCGCGCACGCCACGCTCAGTACCGTCGGCGGCGGCGGCCCGCCGCAGACTCACCACGGCCTGCCGCCGCCCGGCTATCCCGTCACTACGGCCGCCCACGCGGCAGCGGCAGCGGCCGCCACCACGGCCGCCCCGGCCGGGACGCCGATGTCGGCCACCGCGACACCGAAAGCGCCCCTGGCGCGGACTGGCACCGAGGTCAGCTTGCCGGGCGTCGCCACCGGCGGCGGCGGCCTGGCGACCGCGTCGGGCGCGTCGACACCGGCCGCGGAAGCGCCTGACGTCAACAAGATGGACCTGGCGGACATGAACGACGTGACGCGGTATGCGGGCGTGGATCTTCGCCACGAGGAGGAAAGCATGCAAGGTGCGGCGTTTGCCGCGGCGCAGCAGAGCAGCAGCGCGTCGACAGTCCCGGTGACGCTGTCGGCGGCCGTGCAGGCCCGTCGGGACGCGCTCAACGTGCCGCGCCTGCTTAAGCTCGTGCAGGCGCATGCGGAAAAGCACGCGCTGGCCATCGATCCGAGCTTTGTGACGCTGATGGCGCTTGCGCTGCAGGAACGCGTCGTGAGTCTGATGGACGAAATGGTCATCGCTTCCAAGCACCGCGTGGCCCTCTTCCACCAGAAGCTCCTCGAGAACCCACCCGAAGGCGTCGCGTTCCATGTCGTGGTCGTCAATGATGTCCGCAAGGCGCTGTCGGAGGTACCTCACTTTGCGGCGGACGCGGCCGCCATGGCGCCCAAGAACGACGAGGGCGAGGGCGGGGCGAACGGCGAAGGCGGCGCCGGCGGGCCCGGCGACCTGGACGGCAGTCCCGCCGACGGCGACCCCGAGGCTGACGCCTTCCGTTTCCACGACGAGGATGGGACCGGGCGCCGTCGCCGCCGCTCTAAGAAGACGCTCGCGACGTCAGCCCGGTTTGTCACCGAGCGCGTGAAGAGCAAGCTCATGAACAACACGGCGCTCGCCGCGGCGGGCATCAAGCAGCCCTCGTGGATGCTGGCCGGCAATGCCGCGTTGTCGGGCGGCGTCGCCGCCGGCCTCAAGACCAAAGCGACATTTGGCCCGCTCGTCCTCGCCACCGACGCGGCGACGGGTGCCAGCGGCGCGGACGTCACCGGCAGCGGAAGTGGCGGCAGCGGCGGCGGCGGCGGCGGCGGCGGCGCCGCCGCAGCGGGCGGCCATGTCCACGGGTCCGCTGCGAACGGCGGCGGCGTCAAGGCCGAAGAACCAAGCGCACCCAAAGCGGCGCCCGTGACGCTGACGCGGACGCCGTCGTCGTTCATGCCGACCCTGCCGGACGGCGGGGTCGTGCGTGGCGGCAGCGGCGGCGGTGGCGGCGGCAGCGGCAGCTACAACGATGGCGAGGCCGAGCGCGGATCTTCGGCCAAGGTGCGGCAAGTGACGCGGTGGATTCCGCCGCGCGAGCGGCGCCGCGTGACCCTGCAGGATGCGCTGTTTGCTCTGGCGCAAGACCCGCATCTCGCCCGCTCGGAGGTCGCGTACCGCTGGCAAGCCGAGGTGGGACGTCCCACCGCGGCCGAGGCGGCGGCCGCGGCTGCAGCCGTTTCGCAGCTCTGACGGCCCTTCCGGTCGACCCTTTTTGTCGGTCGCGTTGCGTTGACGCGGTGTGATAAGGAGGGTTGATGTGATTGAGAATACATCGGTCAATGAATGCATCCATAGGGTATGGAACCATGATGAGTCATGAGTGATGAGGTACGTCAGTATGATGAGGCGTGATAGCTGGAGGAAGAAAAGGCGGGAGAGAATGGCCGAGATTGCTCATATGTGTTTGAGAGGGGTATCGCGGCCAGGGTCGTCTAGACGCGGATCGGGTAGTAGCACCAAGGCTCGGCGCTCTTCGGCGTGAGGGGCGCCCAGCAGCAGTGGTCGGCCTCGCACGCGCTCTGCGTGCCCCACAGGCAGTCAGTGCGCTTCGCCGCCGCGAGAGGCGCGGCGGGACAACCCATCTCGAGCTGGAACGTGCGCGCGAACGCCGTCGCCGTCTCGCTCGCCGACGGCGCCGCTGGATCCGTGGTCGTGGCCGCCGTCGCGGAGGCGTTCGGCGGCGTCGCCGCCGTCGTGGTGGCCGCGTCGGCGGCCACTGTCGTCGTACGCACGGGCGTCCGTGACGTGAACGTGTTGCGTGCCGTCGTCGCTGTCTGGGCGGCGGCCGTCGTTGCCGCCAGTGGGGTGGCCGCTTTCGTGGTCGCGGCCTCGGGGACTACGGCAGGAGCGGCGCCCACTGTCGTCGACGCTGCCGCGGGTGCCGCTGCCGGCGTCGTGGCCGTGATCGCGACCGCGGGGGGCGTGGGCGCGACGACGGGTGCGGCGAGCGTCTCGCCCGAGCGTGCGACGCCGGCCACGATGTTGAGGTTGTAGCGGGTGATCTGGTTGCTGATGGGCACGGCGTTCGTGTCGGCGGCGACGACGGTGCCGTTGCGGCGGAGCGCGACGGACTGCGCGCCCTCCGCGAACGGCATGCGCAGCTTCGTCAGGCCTGCAGGCACGTCGAAGGTTTGGGACGCGCCGCCGGAGGTGATGACGACCTGTGCCGGCGCGGCGACGAGGGCGACGGCCACGATGTCGTCGGCCATGCCGCCCGCGTCGCTCGGGACGCCGAGCGGATCGTTCGAGGCGACGGCGCGCAGCGCGTGCGGACGGTAAAAATAAAAGACTTTCTCGGTCGTGACGGCGGGCGCGCTGCCGGCCTTGTACGCGGCGATGAAGTAGGACGCCAGCTCGAGTAGCGCGTCGTGGTTGAGGTGGGACCACCACTGGTCATCGAGGACACCTTCGGCGGGGCCGAAGTAGCTGCTCTCGCCGAAGTCGTTCCAGGTCACGAGCTGGATCGCGTCCGGATCGAGGGTCAGCAGGCTCTGGAACTTGTCGACAAACAGCGACGAGTCGAGCGGGTTGCCCCAGTTCTTGCTGGCGTAGTGAGCATAGAACCACGGCGCGACGCCGGCCATCCACGCGCGCTGCGGTTTGAGCGCAGCATACTGCCGGTCCACGGCTTGGTCGTTGGCAAACGAGCTGGGGTCGATCCACTTGTACAGCCCCTGCGCGTACGGGTAGGCCCCCAGGTCTGGGCACGAGAACTGCGAGAACATCGGCATGAAGTAGACCGGCAGCCCCTCGTTCGCGAGCGGGGTCAGTATCTCGTTCGGCCAGTCCAGGTTGCCCTTCTCGAAGGTGGAGACGAACATCTTGCCCTCATACCACAGAAAGTTGGCATGGTTGCCCCACTGGCGACTGAGGCTCAGCACATCGTCACGGCCGACACTCGTCATGTCGAACGAAAAGAAGAGCTTGAAGGTCGTGCCCTCGGCGGCCTTGAAGATGGCGCTGATGGACGACAGCCACGCGCTGCGGTACGTCTCGAGGTTCCATCCGCCGTAGTTGAGGGCAAACGCGTCGATGCCGGCGGCCTGCGCCTTGGCGATATGGGCGGCGTAGTCGACGGGCACGCCGCCGACCATCCAGTGCGCCGTCACGAGGCGACGGCCCGGGAACGAGGCCGGAGCTGCGGCGACGCCAGCGCCGGCGCCGTAGCCGTCGGAGCTGGCTGACGTATCGAAGCAGGAGAAACAGCACAGCATGGCCAGGGCGAGGCGGGCCGTCGCGACCCACAGCGCCTGCAGGCCGCCCATCGGGGCGCGCGATGCGTTCCCCAACATGCGAACGAGAAGACCCTGGCGAAAGAAGATCCGAACGTGAACCCACGCGAAGCACCCACAATTATAACAGCAAGAGAGAGAGAGAGAGAGAGAGAGAGAGAGAGAGGAGGCAGCAGGGGCGAAGCAGGTGGGCAGGGATGCAGGGAACGCTGCGGTTCGGTGTGGGAAACGCGCTCAACCCGAGGGCGTTGACGGGTGCCTGCACGCTAGCATTCGATGAGAGAAGCCGAGCTCCGCCTGCTTCGGTCCATGACGCCTCCTGCGACGCATCGTCGCATGGCTCGATGCAGCGAGAGGCTGGATATGAATCGTCCGGACCTGCTATTTATGCGTCGCGTTGGGCATAACGCGCCTAACGCTGCAGTAGCACGGCGGCATCGACAGCTCGAGAACATCCCACGGCGAGTGAGACGTGCGCGCGCGCTAGCGGTGCGCCCAAGGTCCACATCATGCGCGGCATGGTTCTGTGATGCTTCCGGGCTCTGTTTTGTTCAAGCGGTACCCCGCGCCGACTATCGGCCGATTCGGCGTGCCGATCCAGTGGCCCTGGGTGCTCCGCTCAAATCCGAGCGATCGGCGAGAATCAGGCCCAATGGGAGAGAGGGGTATGTGTTTTGCTGCGCCACGCGTATCGTCTCGCCTGAGCCCTTGCTTGTGCTCTGTGCCTTGACAGAGTCCCTCCGTGGGCTGCCTTCTCTCGCTTTCTTTCGCTCCGGTCCGCCGTCACACCATTGTCTTGCGGGATGCTTGGGCGGCGGCTTGCTGATCAGAGCCTGCTGCCGAGGGCCGCGGCCAGAGACGCGCCTTCGCGCCGTGGAAGGGACAGCCCTGGCAAAAACGGTGGCGGCTGTCTTTCGTCCGTCTCGGTGACGCCAAAGTCGCCGCCGGCAGGACCGCCGCCGGCTGATCGGTCGTCCAGTTCAGGGATTTCAGGGAGCGCTAGGTCTCGTGGAACCCGCCGACTTGATGCCGGCGTTGTAGCGCGCGCATCGGCGCGCTGCCGGCGTGCTTGTATCGCTGCCGCGTGCTGCGGGGCCGTCGCGCGTAGTCGTCGCGGACAGGGTCAATCAGCTCGACCGAGCGGAGCTCGAATCGCTGCGGGCGCGACGTCGGCGGACTGCTATCAAACAACGCCACCGGGGAACGGCATCGGGCACCGACGCACGATGTGGCGTCGACAACGAATCGGATGAGGGGATGTCGCGTAAACTGTACCACGTTCGGGTGCCATCAGGCGAGCTGGTGGATGTCTTCCCACCAGCATGAAGCTGCCGATGACCTTCCACGGTCTTCACACGTCAGGTCGTTTTGCCGGTTTCCTTCAATTTAACTATAAAATCAATAACGGCATCAGACGTTGTTCAGACATGAATGCTGTCTCTAGAGCAGATCGTTGGAGGATCGGGCGTGGCGGAGCCGCCCGGGACCTTCCGCACGGAAGCGAGCGACCCATGAGGCGACTTTCGAGCTCGTCGGGCCGGAGGGCTTCACGGGCGCATGGAGGGAGGAGGGCGCACCGCCATACAACAGGGCGCCGCCGCCAATTCCCACCTCCGAGACCGACGTCGACATCGATGCGCCGGGAGCCATCGCGCCGCCCAGCCGCCGCGAATCATGGAACGTCACGGAAGCCGGGAACCGCGCATTGGGTCCGAGATCCGAGCGCGCCGGCGACGCCGCCCTCTGGATCGAGGCCTCTCCCTCCCCTGCGGCGACGGCGGCGGCGGCAGCGTCCGCTCGACGGCGGTCCTGAAGAGACCGATCGTAGGCCAACTGCTCGATCGTCGCGGTGCCGAGGACGGTGGCCGGCGCGCCGTGGTCCGGCGCCCCCTGGGGTGCGGCGCCGGTCTCGGAGCCGCCGCGGGGGCCGGTCGCGGCGTTCGGGGCCTCAGGCCGCATGGACGGCGACGCCCGCTGGCTGATCGCTCGCTGGAGCTGGACGAGATCCGACCGCGTGGGGCGGCGCGACAGGCGCGACAGGCGTTTGGGCGGGATGGGCGGCGGTGGGCCTGCGACGGGCGTCGTATAGAGGGCAATCGAGGCCGGCGGCGTGATGCAAGCAGCGACCGACGAGGCCTGCGGCGGCGGCGGCGGCGACACGGTGGGGGCGGCGGCGGCGGCGGCGGCGGCGGCCTGGACGGACGGCATGCGGGAGGGCGCCGGCACCGATCGCCGCAGCGGCGCGGTGAGCGGAGCCACGTGGGACGGCGCGACCGACGCGAACGCGACGGCGGGTTCGGCCGCGACCGGCACGTCGCCGCGGGCCTGGCGGGAGAGCACGGGCAGCGAGGGGGGCGAGCGCAGCATGGCGCGGCTGTCGGGAGTGCCCGGCTCGCAGGGGGTCCCTGTCCTGGGCGATTTGAGGGTGGCCGACCGCGGTATCGCGGCTGAGCGCGGCGCGCCGGCCGGCGGCGATCCCGACGGCGGCGTCGCCGATCGGAATGCCGTCGGCCGGAGCGCCCCGGGGCGTCGGGGGTCCGTGTCGGGCAGCGTAAAGACTTTGGCGGCGCAGGCGTAGAGCGACGGGCTGGGCCGGACGCGGTCCGCGATCTCCAGCCGCGAGACGCCGCGGGCGGTGCGCTCGCTGTCGAGCGGCAGGCGGCCGAGGCGGCAGTCGCGCTCATAGGCCAGCCGGCGGCGTGCCGCGGCGCGCGCCGCCGCATCGGCTTGGGCTTTGCTCGCGAGCTGCGAGGGCGACCGCCGCATCTGGCTGTCGCCCGTCAGCGCCGACGGCAGCGCGAAGGTCCGGATCGTCACGGACCGCGGCGCGAAGTCACGCGCCCGTGGCGTCACGGGAACTGCGAGTGGCGGGACAGGCGTCTCAGTCTTCGGCGAGCGCGACCGTGAGCGTGAACGGGAGCGTGGCCGGGAATGGCTCGTCGACGCCGCTCGGGCTGGGCTGGACCCCCGTGCCGGACGGGCGGACCGGGTCTCGGCAGCAGCCTCCGCGGCGGCTTCGGCGGCCGCGTCGGCCCCGGTTTCCTGGCTGGCGGCGGGGGGTCCGCCATCGCCACCGGCAGCGTCGACACCGGCATCGACATGGTCGGCATCAGCAACGTCGTCCGTGTCGTCGGCGGGAGAAACAAGGTCCTCGGAATCGAACGATGCGCTGGGCGACAGGAGATCGGGCGACTGGCCGGCATGCGGCACGTCGTGGTCCTCGACGGCGGGCTGGGCCCAGTCGGCGTCGTCGCTGAGCGGCGCTGAGTCCGGGTCGCGCAGCGGCGACGTCGGGGGCACGGCGACGCCCGCGACGTCGGGTGGCATGTCGGCCGCGGGCATGCCGGCGGATTTGGCGACCCAGACAAAGTGGGTCTCGGAGTCAGGAGTGAGGGCCGCCGGATCGGTGCCAACAGCCGCGGCTTCGGGACAGACAACCAGGACCGGCGATGCCGGGAACATGGCGGACAGGGCAATCAGACAGCCCGAACAGCGAGCGCAGCAGCAGCAGCAGCAGCGGCAGCAGCAGCAGCGAGACGTCGAGCGGCGCGGCGATGCCAGGACCAGAGCAAGCAGTCCGAGCGACGCACGAAAAGAATCAGCGTCGGCTGGGCGAAAGGGACAGCGGCAGCTAGCGGTGATCTTCCCATGATCAGTCCACAGCGATCATGACACTAGGCGGCACCCCAAATAAAGCAAGGTTTGCTCAAGAACGGTACAGAGCAAGCGAGGAGAGGATCTTGCGGCGTGGCGGCTTTATCCCGGCACGCGTGTCGGAGAAACCACGCCTTCCATGCAGAGGACGACACTTGCCTTGCCGAGGGGTCTCACAGAGGACGAATCTCGGCAGGCTGACTTCGGCGAGCCCTTGAGCGCCCGATGGCCGCCGTGCCCGTGCCATGCCCCGCCGTCAACGCAGCCCTGCCAGGAGTCCGCTGAAACAGCAGTGCCATGCCACCGCGCGATTCCATCTGTCCAGCTCACCTTTCTCCCGGAGGGCCCGTGTCCGGTCGGAAGCGTGACCGATGACTCGTCCGCCAAGGCCATGGCCATGGCTCATCGAGGCCAGGGTATGCCCTCGATGAGCGGCCGTCGAGCGGCCGTCCCCTCGCCGCCGCCCTGCGCCACTTGCGCGGGATGTGTGGCCGCTTTGGCTATCCATTCGAAGACGCTGCCCTTGTTTCAAACCGCGCGATGGAGCGGCATCGAAGGACCGGTTGTAACCGCGGTATGGCTTTTCTTTTCTTTTTTCGTGTTTCCTTCGGAAACATCAAATTTGGGGTCAGGGGCCTTTTCCGGCGCAGGAGCCCCCCCGCTCTCGGCCACCGCATCGCGACGTGGCACACCACCCAGTCCGGCATGCGCGTGACTGCGGCCGGTGCGCTCTGTGTTACCACCGAGGAACCGGAGCCATGGCGAACCGCGACCGTTCCGGGAACAAGACGAGAGGACTGTGGCGCGTGCTGTACGCTTCCGGGCCCGCGCCGGTGCGCGCTCGATGCGCACGGCGGGCCTTGCGAGGCCAAGTGGTCTGGCGTAGCGTGGATGCGATGGCCGTGGCGCGGCATCGACCATGACGGGGTTCAACGCGTGACGGGGGCGACGCGCGGCGGGCTCGGCGAAGGGCCGCGTCCCGACGTCACCATCGCGTCCGACCGCGCGCGCCATGTGGGACTGCCGTGATCACCGGCGATCAGGCGCCCACGTCGGCGTTGGCGTCGATGTGAGCGATGCTCCGCAGCGGTCTCCCCCTGCATGTTACAGGTTCGTCCGTCGGCTTCATCGTGCCGTCTTGGCTCGGAGATTGGTATACTCTTGAAAGGACCGTTATTGATCGTTATTAAGGGGGAGAGAGAAAGGGGCAATCCATCAGCAGCGCGCCTGCATCTCCAGAAGCAGGTGGCCCGCGAGATACGCCTCGTCATCCCAAAGCGGGATGGGGTATTTCCACACATAGGGCTGCTGGCCGCTAGTGGTTCGCGGAACGGTCGTCAAGAAGTCCAGCTTCACCGACGGGTTGACCGCAATCATGTGGTGGTTGTCCGTATTGATCTGCGCATAGAGCCGGTGAACCTTCGGGTCCACGTCGTCCCAGTGGAAGGTTTCGCCCTCGAAATCGGGGTTGGTCCGGCCGTTCGCGTCATTTCGGGTCAGGAACTCCTGGCGCTTCACCGCTAAGATCACGTATGGTGAGTTCGTCTTTTTCAAGGTCGGCAGACCACCAGCTTCCCGGATGCGGATGGAGAGACGGCAGTTGTTGCCTTCCCAGAGACCCGGCGCAGAGGTCGGTTTCGGCTTCCCGTCCTCCCCAACCTCGCCGTTTTCTTCATCGCCCAGTATCAGCGGCCTCGTCTGTAAACCCGGAGTGAAGCCATAGGTGGGAAGCGGCTGTGGGCTGGCGGACGCTTCAGACGTCGGCTCGGCATCGCCCTCCTTTGCGCCTTCCTTTAATTTAAGAAGGTCCGAGGTCGTAGTAGTCGAAGCCGTAGCTGCAGTCGCAGTGGTAGTGACAGCCGTGACAGAAGTCGCTGTAGCAGAAGCTGCTGTCGCTGAAGCAGCCATGGCCGACGTCGCTGTGGCAGAAACAGCAGTGACCCAGGGGCCATGGATGGCTGGAGGCGGACTGGAGACCGCAGGCGTCGCTGACGTCAAATCCGTGGCCGTCGCCGGGGCTGCCTCTGTTACCGAAACCACTGCCTTCGCGTCAGACGCTGCTGCATCAGGCGTCGCCGCGGCAGGCACCGGCACGCCAGCGAGCATGGTGCTCTTTGCAACTTCGATATCTATGGTCGCCGTCGAGCTGTCTCCGTCGACGGTCACGGTGCGGGTCGAGAAGTGGGTCATGCCGGCGGCGCCGGGAATCACATCGGCGCCGGTGCCGCCCACCGAATTGACGGAAGCCTCCGATAGCACGGGGTCGTCCGCTGGCAAGCTGACCTCCTTCGCGTCGTCCGTCGCGGCCGTGTCTGTCGCCATCCCGTCCACCGCCATCTCGGGCTTGAGCGAGAGGGTGTAGCGAGACGGGCTGAGGTGCAGGTTCGGCGGAAGAACGCGCTGCCAGAGACTCGGTTCGACCGCGGTGACCGGGGCGTCGACCGGCGCAGCGCCGCTCTGCAGATGGTGCGTGAACACCAGCGCCATCACGACAGGAAGCACCACCGCCCAGACCTGGCGGATCATGTTGGGCGACGTCGGAGGGGGGGACGAGCACTGACGGATGCAGCGAGGGGGCAGCCGGATTTCGGGACGGGGCGGCGTTGGCGTCAGGGAACACCGTATGACTATCAACGACGCCGTCTTATCAATCGTGAAACAGTCGTCAGTGGTCAATGGCGTGACGATCCTCCGCAGATAAGAGACAAAGACGATGTTGCGGAGGAGTTCGGAAATGTCGGATATCGTGTGAGCTCGGGAGGAAGCTGTCGAGGGACCAGCACCGCTGATGGCAGGCCGTCAACAGCCCCGGTATAGTGGAACGACCATCCCGCTCTGATACATGGCGCGAGGGCCCTGTCTTTAGCAAGGGACCCTGATGGCTGGGCATATATCGCGGTATAGCGGACGGATCCCTTCATAGACTTAGGAGGTCTCAAGCGAGTGGCAAGGATCGAGCCGCCACACTGAGGCGGCAGGACAAGGTGCCGTTACACCCCAGCATGACAAGCCTGTCCGTCGGCTTCGTCCGACCGAGCGGTATGATTCATTGGGATATCGATCGAGGCGAGGTACAACATGCGTGGCTAGGGATGCGCTTGGCCCGCACCGTTACAGCCCACACCGGCGGTGTGGGCTGTAACGGTGTGGCCGTGCCTCAGCATGCATGGCTCGAAAGCACGGTCGCGCGCAGCCGAGCTTGCCTCCAACTACCGCAGACCGGCGGCGATGAGCCCGAACAAGGCGTGAAGGATCGACCAAAATTGAAAAAGGGGCATGGAAGCGACAGGCCCTGACGAGAGAAGAGGAATTATTTTTTATTGTTGACGATGCCACTCTTGGTTCCTCCCGCAGAGCGGCAGACCCGCTGATACGGCCTGCCGCTGCTGAGGCAGCTAATCAGCAGCGATGCGAAAGCGGCCCCGGGGCAAAGCTGCTCAGGAGAGTGCTGCCCAGGAGAGCAGGGCGGCACATTGGATTCCATCTCGAGACCATGCCGCCCGACATGGGTGCTTAGGATCCTGTTATTTTCTTCTTTCAGTCCACACATGTTAGTTATACAACACCGCTGGTACCTACAGTACCTTGGCTTCGTTCTTGAGCTTATCAATGAGCGCATCGACGCTGTCGACCTTGACACCACCCTTGCGCGTCGGGGGCTCAGCGACCGAAACGATCTTGAGCGTCGGTGTGAGATCGACGCCATACTCGGAAGGCTTGACCTTCACGAGGGGCTTCTTCTTGGCCTTCATGATGTTGGGCAGACTTGCGTAGCGCGGCACGTTGAGGCGGAGGTCGGTTGTCGCGATGAAGGGGAACGGCGTCTGGATGACGTCCATGCCGCCGTCGATCTCGCGCGTGACAGTCGCGCCCTTGGCGGCCTCGTCGATCTGGATTTTGGACGCGAACGTCGCCTGCGGCCAGCCGAGCAGGCCGGCCAGCATGGGCCCGGTCTGTGCCGCATCGTCATCGATTGCTTGCTTGCCGAGGATCATCAAATCCGGCTTCTCCTTGTCCGCGATCCCCTTCAGGATCTTGGCCACCTGGAGCGGGTTGACCGTGTCGGCGTCGGCGACCTCGACATGGATCGCGCGATCGGCGCCCATGGCGAGCGCGGTGCGCAACGTCTCCTGACTCTTGGCAGGACCAATGCTGACCGCGACGATCTCCTTGGCCTTATTGGCTTCCTTCATCTTTACGGCCTCCTCGACGGCGATCTCGTCGAACGGGTTCATCGAGTGCTGTGACGCCCCGCGCACCCCATCGCGATGCATGGGCGGTCAAGACGCCGGTGCCAGGCCATCCTCACGAGCGCGGCAACAACGGAACACAATCAAACAGCATGAGTCGGCGCCTCATCATTCACGGCACCCGCCAACGGCGCCGATCGGGCTTGCTGGGTCCCCTTCCTTTCACGAACCGCCCAAACGCATGACGCGGCCGATACGACCACACAGCTGCGCTCCTGCACGGCACCCGTCGCCGGGGGTGGGCGGAGGCCGGCGCGTGAGCGCAGAGCGCTCACAAACGCGCGTGCGTGACGGCTGGGAGCACGCGGATCGGACGAGAGGGAGCACCCACCTTGACATTGTTAGTCTCGACTTTGCCGCCGGCGACGCGGATCTTGACGGTATAGTCAATGACCCGTTTGACGGGGACGATGATCTTGAGGTTGGCCATGGCGTGGCGAAGACGGGAGCGGGACGCGGTGCGCGGACAGTCGGAAGCACGAGCAAGAACGGAGAGGATCAAGCCGGGGCGATCGGAACGTGGCGAGGAGCTTGGTCGATGGCCGTGGTGGTCGTGGGCGATGCGCGCAGAGCAGGGTGATCGCGGTGCCTGGTCCGAGGGTCCGAGCCAGCGAAGGCCCGAAGCGGGCCACCGCCGGCATGTATAGAAACCGACCCGGATCGTGTGTCGGTGGAGCATCGGTGTCATTCGTTTGGACGCATCGTGCCGGCGCACCACTGCATCCCAGCATCAGCATTAGCATCGGCCGCTGGTGGAGCCGCCGTAGATCGGCCGACGCGTCGATCACGGCGGGGGTCGTCGCCCCGGCGGCGCCGTGAGCCCTCCGACGCCCGTGCCCGCGCCGCGCGTCGGCCCTTCCGGCGCCGCCCGCCACCCGCCCGCCACCTGCCATCGGGTCGCCCGTTCATCACGTGCAGCCGGCGGTAGCCCTACCGCGGCCGCCACCGCCGCCACCGCCGCCGTTGGCGCAGCGTGCCCTGCCCAGCATGTCGCAACGGTCCCCGACCACATCGCACTCCTCATCCGGCGCGGTTCCGTGGCCCGGCGCCGCGTCCTGTGCCGCCGGGAAGCCCAGCCTTCCGTCTACGCGCATCCGGATCGGCCAGCCGGTGACCAACTTTCCATTCCGTTCCGTGTCGATCCGCCGCCCGGAGTGGGCGCGATGGTGGGCTCCGGCGCCGTCGGAGGCCTGGAGCCAAGCGCCGCCGTTTCTATTTCCATACCTTGATCAGGCCGTCGCGGCCGGCAGAGACGACGCAGGGATACGGCACGAGACTCACGAGCACGTCGGTGATCGCGTCGTGGTGCTCAGTCGCCGGCAGGGCGCCCGCGCGCGCCATCGCGCGGGAGGCGCCTGCATGGGCCGCAGACGGCGACGTCGGCGCCGCGCCGCGCCGCGGGCGGCCGGCGGCATGCACCGACGGGTGCGCCGGGCCCGTCCCCGTGCCCACGGATCCGCCGCCCGGCCGCTGCCGCGGGCGATACTGGACCCAGGCGATCTGGTCGTCCTCGTCCCCGCGACGGCGGCAGACGTCGTCGTCGTCGTCGTCGTCGTCGTCCTCACCGGTGCCTGCGGCGCCGTCGTTCCGGGAGCGGCGGCCGATCCGGCGGTCGTCGCCGTCCTCATCGTCGCTGCGATCGTCGCTGTCGTCACGCCCACCGCCATCGCTGCCATCGTCGCCGCCGTCGCTGTCACCATTGCCGTGACGGCCGCGGCCGCGATTGGACGGATGCCGGCCCGAGTGGCGCGATCCGGAGGGGACGGCGGTGCTGTGACGGCCCGAAACCAGCCGTGTGGCTTCCACATGCACCCGCATGGGGGCCTTCGTGTCGCCGGACGCGCTGGGCCGCTCGAACTGCGCAATGTGGACGACCGGCAGTGGGTGGGCGAGCTCGGACGGGTGGTCGCCGCGGGAGGCACGGTGGCGCTGAGCCGCCGACAACGACGCCATCGACGGCGTCGGAGCCCCCGAGGGGACGCCGGCCGTGGCCATGGTGGACGCGGCGAGTGGCCATGCGGACGCCGGGACGCCTGCCGCGTGAAGCAGCGCATGCAGCCGATCGTCCGAGAGTGATGCCCGCTCGACATGGCCCGACAGAATATAGCTGGCCTCGGGCCGCTTCAGGTCCCACACGCGAATCCGGCGATCCGTGCCGCCCGTGACAAAGAAGGGGAAGGCCGGCGAGAGGGAGATCCCGCGGATGCCGTGGCGCATCGCGGCGGGCGGCAGCGCTCCGCTCGCCGGGGGTGGGTGGGCCGCGGTCGGAAACGGATGGCGCACGCGGCCGCACGCAGCCGCGATGCTGCTGGCACGGTGCGGCGGAAGACCCGCCGCGCCCGCGGCCGCAAAGAGGCCGTCGCCATGCACGTCGACGCCGGGCGGCTGGACGTACCAGACTTCCTCACAGGCGCGTGTCGCGACATTCCACATCGACACTTCATGGAACGGCCCGGCGATCACGGCGAGAACGGTGGAGGGTTGAGGTCCGGCCATCAGCCGGGTGATGCTGGGTCGCACCCCCGCAGCGGCGGTCGCGTGTTCGGCATCGGCGTCGGCGCTGTCACTGGTCGCCGCATGCGGCGGCTGCGTCACCGTGCTCGACCGCGTCGATCCGGGCGGCGAGGGCCGAGGCCGGCCGCCGTGGGTTCCCGGCGGCGCCGGCGCGGCGGCCGGGTGCCGCCAGATGTGAACTGGAAGCTGGAATCGGAGATCCCAGAGGGCAAAGACGCCGTCATGCGTGCCAGCCAACAGCCAGACGCGCTTCGGGTCGAGGAGAAGGGCTGAGATGCGGCCATGACGGATATCCAGCCGGAACGTGAAACGCGTCGCACGGCTGCGAAGGTCGATACCGGCCACGTGGTTGGTATTGGTCGCGTAACAGAGGAGAAGGTCATTCTCGGTCTCGCCTTGGTCCAGGGCCGTGACGTACTGGCCCGGCGGCAAGCGCATGCGGCGGACATGCGTCATGCCCTCGTAGGTGTAAGCGCACATAGCGCCCCCTGAGGCAGCGGAGGCGAAGCGGCCGGCCATAGCATGGTGCGGATCGCTGCTCGCGCCGCGCGAGGGCGTCGCGAGGTAATCGATGCGGTTAATGTCGATGGTGCCGTCGCGGGCACAGGAGACGACGCTCTGGCGGCCGTCCAGCATGGCCAGCGCGGTTAACCCGTCACCCTGGAAATAAGTGCCGCGGGAGCGATGACTGGCATTCCGCTCCAGCCGCTGCGTGTCCCAAATCTTAACGTAGCCATGCGTGTCGCCCGAGACAAAGAATGCGTGGTTTTGACATAAGCGCAAAGCCATCACGGGTGCCACGTGCTCATCGAGCTGCGCAATGAGGATGCCTTTTGGTCGCCACGCCGACGCGGCTCGATAGAGGGTATTGGAAGGCGTCGCGAGGGGTCCGCCAATCAAAAGGTGATCAAGGTTGACGGGGGCGACGCGAGGCCCTAGTTCCGGAACGGATGCCGGAAAGATTTCGCGGGCTTTCTTGGCAAAGAGGGACGCCACGTAACGGTTATTACCCGATGATTCGTCAATGAGGGACGCGGCGTCCACGGCGTAGGGCATCGTGGACGACACGGCGGAAGCCGCATGTAGCGAGGCTGAAGTGGATGGCAGCGACGGTGAGGGCAGCAGAAACTCCGTATGGGGACGGACGTTGAAGTTGCGCAGCGGCACGATACTCGGCCGTTTTCCGAGGTCATCGGACCAAGTTCCTTCGGTGGTGAGGCCGGCTGTGCGCTGGCGATCAACGACGCTCTTGCGACGCGCCGCGCCCTGAGCCAACTCCACAAAGTAAGAATGCATCAAGCGGAGCTGTGAAAATTCATCGCGCGAGATGCCGAACGGCTCGAGCTGCTGCCACAGCGCGACCTCATCCTCCTGAGCCATGGTCACACTGGCGGTGCTCAAGGACATTGACGACGGCTCAGCCATGAATACGGCCATGCTGTCACCGTGGCGCAAAGTCGTTTGACGCGCTGCTGTTGCCGCCGTCGGAGAAGTTCCGGATGCGAGGGGAAGAAGCGAGGCTGCCGAGGTTGCCGGTGTGGAAGGGGAGAGGATGGGCACCGCTGACGCCTGGCGCGAGGGACGTGAGCGCGCCGCGAACCGGGGATGAGTTTGGTAGAATTGGATCGTTTTGGCGAAGAGGATGGGGCGGACAGGAGGCCGCAATGCCTCGATCAGGCGCGTTGGCGCGTCGAGGCGAGCGAGGTCGGTCAACAGAAAGGGGCGCAACAACGGATACCAAAATGCCGCACGTTCAAGCGGCGAGACCCGGCGCACAGCCACGACAAGAAAATGGATGGCAGCATGCCGGACGAACAGGCAAGGATGGCACACGAGCGTGACAAAGGTCGGGGCCAGCTTCAAACTATGGTGAGGCTGCATGATGCCCAGTTCAAGCAGCGCGGTGAGCGACTGCGCCACGCATGCGACCACTGGCTCCTCGTGATCCCACAGGCTCTGGGACATGATTTCGAGCAAATACTGTTCAAAGGTCGGCAGCCCCATGAACGCCGCGATCGCAACGGTGCTGCGGTAGAACTGGACCCGCACCTGCTGCGACGTGTCATTGAGATAGGTGATCAAGTATGACAGGAGGAAATCGTTGGTATTCTGGCGGCCAAAGAATGCGCACAGCTGAGGGATATTTTCGAGCAATCCACACTTGACCGCGGGCTCAGAATCTGTCAGCAGCGCGATCACGCTTTCCTTCATGATCTGCTGCAACTCCTGCCACTTCTGATCGTAACCGCTGAACCCCAGTTCAACAGCCACCGGCGCAGCCGCAACGCCACCAGCACCAGCGCTGTGGCTGACAGAACCTGCATAGTCATCGCTCGTGTTGAGCTGCTGCTGAATGTGCTGGCCGAGCTCGAGGAACACCAAGCAGGCTTCCGAGAGGGTCCCCAAGCAGGCCGCAAAGTGGATGCGGAGAAGCCGCTCACTCTCCGTCGCTAGTGGTTGTAGATTGGGCAGCACGTAGTCCACAAGCAAGTTAGCGTCGGAGGCCGTCAGGCTGGTTAGCTGTTTCATGACCGTCATCACCCCATGCAGCGCATGCACGCGGACGAGCGTGGCCTCGCCAGGCTGCACGAGCTTGATGAGGTACGGCAGGCACCGGTCCAGCCGGAACTGGTTGCCAAATCGCATCCCGAGAGCAACGATGAGATCGATGGCTTGCACCCGGCTGCTCGGCCACCGCGCACTCTTGATACACGAGGTCACCATGGACAGTAGCAGCAAACACGCATCGCAATTAGCGCCCGGTAAGAGTGCTCCCTCGTGGATGTCATCGGGCAGCAAAGGGGAAGACGCGGCCGGAGTGCTTACGAGGTATAACGCCGCGGTATCGGCGTAGTTGATGGGCAATGACGGACCCTGGACCGCCGCTTCACCGAGCGCTTGCATGAGCCAAACAAACTCGTTGGTCAAGCACTCCAAGCGCGCGTCGTACGACAGCGGCAGAACCATGGCCGGCGGCTCCCTCGCAGACCGGGGCGCCGCAAACAATCGGGATCGCGCTCGGAGAAGTGGGTGCGGCAGGAACATCTCGGTCATCGATTCTGACGCCATGACCGTGGCACCGGGAGCGGCCACGGGATTGGATGCCAAGGCCGGATCGATACCAGCCGGGGGACGCCACGGCGTCGTGGCCGCGAGCTGCGCTGCATAGGGGTGCAAGACGTCGAAGAACCACGGGGGAAACAGGCCGTCGCGCCGGCCATTGAGGAGGTACGTCGCGAGGTCTCCCCGTCGGCGTGGGTCCCGGTCGATCATCCGAGTCACCATGGCGCGAAGGCGGGGACACTCAATCTTAGCCAGGTGAGGCGCTGGGTCATGGGAGCCATTACGGTATGCCAGCAGCTGTGAAAAAGTGAAGAGTGGTGTGCTGTCCAGCAAGAGCTCGGCGATCGTGCATCCGAGACTGAACAAATCCATCGCCGGCGTCAGGGCCGTTGGCTGCTCAACCGCCGGCTGCTCGACCAAGGGGTGGGCGAGGGGCGGCGTGGCTATCGATGCGGTGTCCACCCCCGATTCGGTCGGTAGGGAGTCGAGTGTTGCCGCGAAAGCCGAACCCGCGGAGGCGGATGATGCCGGGTGGGCGGCACCCCGTGGCAGCCGCGGTGGCGGCCGCGACACCGCTGTCGCCGGCGCGGCCGTGCGCCCGTCCACAGGGTCGTCGTGTGCTGGATCGCGGCGCCGAAAGCGCTCGGGTGCAACGTAGCATACCCGGCGTCCGGAGGCATCACAGAAAAAGTCGAAGTCCCCCGGATGGTCGTCAGGCAGAAACAGCGGCTTGTACGACGCAAAGTCGACAAGAACGGCCCAGTTCCAGCGCGTCACCAGGACGTTCTCGGTCTTGATGTCGCCATGGCAGACGCCCGCGTCGTGAGCCGCTTTGAGTCCCGTGAGCAGCTGGAAGATCAGCCACGTCTTCTCCAGAAGGACGAGAAAGGGGTGCGTCGAGATGCGATCATACAAGCTGGAATACAGATACTCACGGATCAGGTAGCCCGCACGGTCGGTCGCAACAATATGGGCGTGCGGGAACACATTCGGGATGCCTAGAAGCGCCGAGCGCTCGGCTTGCAGCGCATCGTGCAGCGGTCGCAGCAGCGTCGAGGCGTCGCTCTCACGGTGCAAAATGAAGATCTTGATGACGACCAGAGCACCATGGGCATCCCGGCCGCGAACGGTCTTCATGAACCGCGACGCGCCTAGAGACCGATCATAGGTGATTCCTGGAAGCTCGTTGACATAGCTTGCTGGCGTCGCTGCCGCAGACCTCGGGAGGGTGTCAGATATTGTATTGCCCATGGTGGCGTGGCCCGTCGGGTTTGCCGGTCTCGAGGCGGTCGAACGCTGTCTGGAAGGCTCGGTATCAAGCCACACCGTTCACGCATACGGCGAATTGGCTGCACGGCGACAGTCGATCAGGGAGGAAGCGGGACAAAACGTACTATTAACGACGTTGGTTCCGGCGACTGTGTGGCGTCGGATCACAGTGGGTCTCAACGGGACGTCGGTGAAGATGAAACTGGCCTGGAACGCGACCTGGACAGGAGAACACTGGCATCTCCATGTATGAGTTTTTCGATCTGAAAGGACCGTTCATGCGCTACTCTAGATGGGCGTGAGTATGAGATGGGTAAAAAAAGAAAAAACGACACGCGGACCGCCGGCAATACCACCACGGGTATGGACCGGCTCGGGCGGTCCACCCCGAGTGATCGTAGCGTGAGAGTGTCACTCCACACCATCATACTCTCTTCTCGTGGGGGTGATCTCCCGTAGCTGGCTGTAGCTGTACTGGTGGTGCACAAGACCGCGCCACATCGTCGGCTGGGTGAGGCGGACGGCGGCCCGCCCGCAGAGAGCCGGAGGAGCCGTCCGCCGCCAACACCCCTGATGCACGGCCGGTCGCGCGCACAGCACACCACGACAAACTGCGCCACATGTGCTGTGCGATCCGCCTCTGAAGCTCTTGCATGTGTGGCGTAAGTTGGAGGGAGAGCCCCGTACCTACCCGCGCGGCAATCACGGCGACAGACGGGTGCGAAATCAGTGGCAGCCCGTCCTCTTGGGGCCAAAACTTCTAGCTACAACAACATGTCTATGATGGTACATGGATCCCAGGTGGGATGCATTAAGGGATTCCATTCCTTAATTGACACTCTTTACGTAAGCCAAGTCATCGGGCTATTAAGCCACCATGCACCGAGCTCACCATCTCGGTGGCTTTTTAAACCTTCGCTAGTCAGCTGGGTTTCCTAATTGGGCGTTTCGCATTCATCTCAGTCGTTTCTCAGAGCTTCGCTAAGCCCCGACTCTCTTGAGCCACTGACCATGTTCCCGAGCATCAGATGTCCAGGGTGGCGTTCAGATCGCGGTTCAGAAACTAGCTGTAGCTGTAATCACGTCACATCACATCACATCAGGCCTCTGACCGCGACCAATATGCGTTCTACGCAGTTGAGCCAGAGCCGGACCTAATTTGAACCGACTCGCATCATCTAAGCAACGCTGCGAATGCTTTTTACGATGTTTTCCCCGGGTTGGCCTGCCTTGGCGCGGGGGGAGGACCCGGCCGAGTCCTGCGGGCCGGGCTGATGGCCGTAGGCGTGGTCGGGGGGCGCCGTCCCGGGACGCGCCAGAGATCGGCACCTTCTCCGGGGCCGGGGGTTTTACCTTGGTCAGGATCTGATTGGTCTCGGCATGCACCCTGGTCGTCCAGAGCTCGTCGAACAGGACGGTGCGGAACCGCTGGGCGCAAACTTTGTACGTCCGAGCCATTGGAACGGCAATCTCGCCCTTGCCCCCGGGGGCAGACTTGGAGGCGCCATAGGCGATCACCACTTCAGCGACCACCAGGTCCATCTCCTTTGCCGCCCCCTTGGCCACGCGGTTCAAGAGCTGGGCGAACAAACGCTGATTGCCATTGTGCAGCAGCAGGCGCCAACATGCCCAGCGCAGCTCCAAGAACTGGGCCCACAGCGGTTCGTACGTGACCAGCCACACCTCCAGGAATCGCTAGTGGGCGGCGAGCGCTGTGCCTTTACTGCTCAACGCCGCCAGCCGCCACAACTGTTCATTCAAATGGCGCAGCCACGTCTCTAACTGCTTTGGGTGGCTTTATTGCCGGTTTTCGCATAGTACTGCTTCTGAGTTAGTTTCCTGCTGATGACCTGACCTCTAAACCCCAACCTGGCTGTCAAGTATATGATGGTACGACTCGGAACGTTCCCCAGGCTGCAGTACTTTTAGAGGTTGCCTTCCGAAGTGTTCTTGGTATTCGTCTCTTTAACTTGAACTTCCATGGCGCGCCCCCTCTCCAACTCGCATCCAGCGCTTCTGTACTCATAACACGACTTTTATTAAAACAATATGCAGATGGCCTCTGGGTGGAGGGGGTGAGATTCA